>CATIWM010709932.1:0-11639 GCA_949671775.1 Mallotus repandus
ACTGCAGACAATTCTAAAAAGCTTGGATGGTGAATAATGGCCTAAATTGGAGCCATTTCATCTACATGTCTTCCGATCTTTACATGCTAGAAAGATCAATTTCTCATTTCTTCATGTTCTTGCTTAATTTTGGGATCCCCAAAAACATATCTTCAGGTTCAACACTTTGGATCTATGCCCTCTGCCAGAGGAGTTTGAGGCTATCTTAGGCTCCCCACTGAATTCTGCTTGTCAAATTGCAGTTACTTCACTTAATACCCCGTATTTGCACTCTATGCAGTATTAAATGGCTCGAATGTTCAACTTTTCTCCTCAGTCTTAACTTCACCACATCTTTAACACTGAGATCCTAATAGACTCTCTTCTAGAAATGATAGTGGCAGTAGATAACAAGGAAGCATATTGGCCTCGGATGTTGGCCTTTTATATGTATACTCAATTTCTACTTGTTTCTGCTTTTGGTAATGGCAATTCCAAGATGCTGCATATCCTAGATCAAGTGGAAGCAGGCCTGAACCCTTTTCCTCTCATAATGGCTGAAACAATCATCAGATTAGATAGGTTTACTGAGACTAGGCACTTTATTGGGAGCCCTCTGTTACTGGAGTTTTATTTTCTTTCCATTCTTCATTTAATGCTCCTTTCTTTTATAATTCTTTACTTTTTGTATTTAAAATCTGCACAAGCATAGTTTCAAGAAAAACTGAGATTACTTGAACCTTCCAAACACATTACAAAGCAAGGCATTGTCACACTCAAAGACTCCACCCTATTCCAGTAGATGTTTAGAGTTGGTTATGCACTTTCCTTGATACTCTGATCCAATGGATGTGCCCATGGTGGAGGTCATGTGACCATTTGATCTTACACTTACTGTGTTCCTGTAGCTAGCCTTTATCTTGCCACCTTCTACAATCCGGCTCAGCTTTGGAGATAGTATGGACAGAAATAATCAATTCCTAAGTTGGTGTATGAGTTTGAGCCAGGGCCTCTCACCTAGAATTTTATAGATATACTTGGCTGCCAATTGTCCTCGGAGGACCATTCAGAGGTATAATGACTACAATGGAGATCAGTCCAGTGATGACCAGTATAAAGCATGGGTTCAGTTGTAATAGACAGAAATGGATGAATTTGTTATGAATAAAAGGATGAGGGTGTTATAGGCATTGAGTGCCCAGGGGGTTTAAAAGAGAAGAAGACAGAATTAGCTTATGTAATTTAATCTTTATCGCTTTTTGTTGAATGGAATTTCCTTTTTAGTTAAACAATGTGTAATAAGCATTTAATGCAATGTTCAATAATAATGAAGGCAATCCATTCCATTTAATCTGAGCATAAAGCGACTATACATTTTTGCTTCTTATATATCTCTTGTTTGTTAGTTAGTTTGCCCTTGCAAATTTTTCAACCAACTATTTTTCCCTCTTTTTTTTTCTAGGTCCTTAATTTTTTCCTGAACTGCCTCTTTCGAGGTTTTCAATCCAACAGGACTTTTTAGTTTTTCATTTTTCAAGTCTCTAACTTTTTCCTAGGTAGCCTCTTTTGAGGTTTTCTCCCTAGCGAGACTTTACAGAAAATATTTCTTCAGCTTGTCTAGGTTAATGGGCTCTCTGAACTCATTCCCTTCTAAGTTGGATATGATAGTAGCACCCTTGGAGACTAGCTTCTTGATCAAATACAGACCTTCCTAATTCAGCTTAAACTTTCCCCATGGATCCGTCATAATTGTCCTAGTAAGCTTTAAGACCAAATCACCCTCTTTAACCTTCCCTAGCTTAATCTTCTTATTGTAAGCCTGAGCAATTCTTTTCTGATATAGCTGTGAGTGATACATGGCCTTCATTCTTTTCTCATCTAATAATGTCAGTTGTGCGAGCCGACTTTCTACCCACTGATACTCAAGAATTTTAGCCTCTAAGAGAACCCTTAGTGACTAGATTTCCACCTCCAATGGCAATACTACTTTGCATCCATACACTAGAGAATATGGAGTAGCTCCAGTCGAAGTCTTAGTGGTGGTTCTATATCCTTATAGTGCGAATTGCAGGTAATAGGCCCAATCTTTATAGTTTTCCAGTGTCGCGGCTTCTACAGCCCCATTAGCTTATGGTCGATATGGAGAAGACTTATGATGTTCAATCTTGTATTCCTCCAATAAAGTAGTTGTCTCAGCTCTAAATTGAACACCATTGTCAGAGATAATATGATGCGGCAACCCGTATCGGCAAATTATATTCTTCTCTATAAACCTTGCCATTTGTTTTAATCCAACTGTGGTGAATGATTCTGCTTCAACCCACTTAGAAAAGTAATTGATTGCTACCACAATGTACCAATGCCCATTGGATGCTTTTGGCCTCACTTCCCTGATGTTATCGATTTCCCACACTGCGAATGGCCATGAGGAAGTCAACCCCTGAAGTTCCATAGAAGGCAAATGGCTTACATCACCATATATTTAATAGTTATGGCATTTCTTAACATATTTCACACAATCTACTTCCATAGTTAGCCAAAATAACCTTGACAAGTTATTTTCTTAGCTAAGACTGTCCCGTTTATGTGTGTTCCATATACACCTTCGTGAACTGCTTCTATAATCTTTTGGGCCTCAATCCTATCAACACATATGAGGTGTACTCCTATCGGCATTTTCTTATATAATATCTCGTTATGTCTAATGAACCACCGAGATAGCATTCTCAGGGACATTCTTTCTTTTCTGTCAGCATCATCAGGGAATCGCCCCATTTCCAAAAACTGCTGTTAATCCAGAAACCAGGGTTTCTCTGTGGGGTCAATCGGTATTATCCTTATCTCTTCATGATAGGGAGTTCGGGATTTTACCAAAATGAGAGGTTTGATTGTTGTTTATTTCTCTCCTTCCCATGTTGAAGCCAAGGTGGATAAGGCATCTGCCATATGATTTTCTTCTCGTGGAAAATGTACAACCTTGCATTAAGCAAAGGATAACAAAACAATAAATGCATAATCCTAATACAACTTCAGCTTGTCTTCTTTGGCTTCCCATTGTCTAAATATCTACTTTACCACTAACATCAAGTCTCCATACATTATGATCTCATTTGCCCCCACATTCCGGAGAGCTTCCAAACCATAAATGCAGGCTTCATACTTTGCTTAATTATTGGTGACCTCAAATTCTTATCTTTTTTCCATTGGGATCATTTCTCCTTCTGGTGAGATTAGAATTACACCTATACCTGCTCCCTTGCTATTGGCAACCCCATCGAAGTACATTTTCCATGTCTGGATTTTGATTGCCCCCAAGTGTTCATCTGGAAACTCTAACTCCCATTCTTGCCTGTCATCAACTGAATTCTGAGCCAAGAAATCTTTTATCACCCTTCCTTTCACTATTTTCTTTGCCATATAATCTGTGTCGAATTCTGTGAGCAAAACTAACCATCTGGTCAATTTTCCAGTTAGTGATGGAGTTTGCTAGAGATATTTGAGTGGATTATGCTTTAAAATGGCTTGAACCCTGTAGGATTGGAAGTAATGTCGAAGCTTCTTGGTCACCCAAATTACTACTAGACATGTTTTCTCTACGAGGCTATAATTAGACTTGTATGTTAGAAGCTTCTTGCTCAGGTAATAGACTACATGCTCGACTTTTTCATTACCGTCTTAAGCTGACATTACGTCGATTGCCTTTTTCTCGATAGTGAGGTGGAGAATCAATACTTTACTCGGTCTCAGTGGCTGCAAAATTGGAGGATTCATCAAATAATTTTTGATAGTTTCAAAACCCTCATAACACTTGTCATCCCAGACAACTAGCTGATTTTTCTCTAAGAGCTTGAACATGGGTTTGCAGATAGTAGTCAACTTGGCTATGAACCTGCTGATGTATTGCAGTCATCCGATGAACCCCAAAACTTCTTTCTCATTCCTTAGTGCAGGCATCTCTCGGATCACTTTAACTTTATCTAGATCCACTTCAATCCCTTTCTGACTGACAATATGTCCTAACAACTTCCCAGATGCTACTATGAAAACACACTTCTTTAGATTAAGCCTGAGGTTATATTTTTCTGCTCTGGCTAGGAATTTTTCAAGAGCTTCGAAATGTCCTTCCTGCGTCGGAGACTTCACCATCATGTTGTCCACATATATCTCAATCTCCTTGTAGACCATGTTATGTAGCAATGTGGTAGCCATCCTTTAATAAGTGGTTCATGCGTTCTTCAAACCAAATGGCATGACCAAATAGAAATAGACACCCCATTTAGTGGTGAATGAAGTCTTCAGCTTGTCTATTATTGGCACCATGATCTGATTATATCCCGAAAAACCATCTATGAAAGAATACATGGTGCTTGAAGCCGCGCTATCGACTAAGGCTAATATGCAGTAAGGGAAAATCATCTTTTGGGCAGGCCTTATTTAGATCCCTATAGTCCACACACATCTTGACCCTTCCTTCTTTCTTTGGAACCGGGACAATATTAGCCAACCACTGGGTATCGTTGACCACCTCTGAAAATTTTACTTTTAACAACTTTTCCACCTCCTATTTGATAAGGAGAGCCCATTTTGGCCTTAGTGTTCTCTTTTTTTGTTTGACCGGTGTAATGTGAAAATATGTGGGGATTCTATGCTTTGTAATCTCTCTATCAATCCTAGGCATATCCTCATAATTCCAAGCGAATACTTTCTATCTTCTTTTCAGTGTTTCTTTCATTTTTCTCTCCCTTCAAGAGTTAAGTAGAAGCAAGAAGTATATTTTAGGATTATCGCATGTGCCCAAATTAAATGATTCAGTTTGCACCAAATTAATGTCAAACATATGCATGAAATGATCATCACACACAGTATAACCATTAGGAAGAACATCACACAAATAAGCAAGTCAAATTCTATTACATTAATTTTAGAAAATAAAATATTGTCAGGTTCAAACATGTTATAAAGAGAAATATCAATATCATCATAGAAAACATCTTTGATGGAATCCAACACATAGGATTCAAAGTCACGATCCTTTTCCTCGTTGACAGTATCTTTTGATTCCGTTGTAGGGACATCCTCTTCGGGTTCCGGAGACAGCACCAATTCTTCTACCACTGGCTCTTACATAGCAACTTTACTAGTCCCGTTCACCTGTCCAGTGAAAATTTTGAAACCAGGGACCAGTTTCTAAGCAATCATTAATGGCTCAAGAGCTCCTTGGTATGGATAACTAGCACCTTCTCCCTCAAAAGTCTCCCATACTCCCTTTTTCTTTTCAGCCTTAGCCTTAGACTTTTCAGTCTCTTAATAGCCTAACCCATGCTTCAAAATGGGGACCTTTGGGTCAACAAAGCTCGACGGACCCTGCTGATTCTTCCCCAATCCTAGTCCGGGCATAAAATTCATGCTCTTCATCATATTGACTATCTTCAGGTTCAACTCCTCTTTGTAGATCATACAAACCTTGAAACTTGGACTGATTGGGATCTTATTAGGAGTTAACTTGAGAGCAGCAACGGTGGCTTTAATCTCTGCTGAAATGGTTACAACCTTCCCTTCAAGTGGAAACTTGATTTTTTGGTGAACAGTCAAAGGGACTCCTCCCAAAGGATGAAATCATGTCCTCCCTAATAGAATGGCGAATGTGATAGGGATGTCTAGCACATGTAAATTGACCTGAGCTTCAATAGGTCCTATCTTGATAAGAGCTCTAAAAGTTCCCAATATAGGCCTTCTCATATCATCGTAGGCCTTAATGACCACCTCGGATGGCTTGAGATCAACTTCAGTTAATCCCAGCTTTGACAAAATTTTTAAGGGACACATATTAATGGCGGACCCATTATCCACCATCACATAGTAAGTTAATTTTCCTTTGACTTCTACCTTAATAAACAGGGTCTTGTAGTGATCCTTCCCTTCTAATGGTAAATCTTCATCAGTAAACATTACTGCTCCAAGAGGGGTTTTTGTCAATGAACAGACCATATGTTCGGGAGTGTGGTTTGATGGGATCCTTTTACCATCTAAAGCCAAAACTAGTGCCTCCCTATGGGCTTTGGAGTTCACAAGTACCTCCCAAACACTAGCAAGAGTTGTTTCATCTCTTTTGGCTTCAACAGCTTCTTTGGCTCCTTCCTCCGCCTTTTCTAGTTCTTTTTCCACTTTTTTTTATTCTTCTTTTGAGTCTATTTGCTTTTCTTCAGACTCAACATATTTCATTCCTCCCTCTTTTTCCTTATAATTTTCAACCGGTGGGATTTTTTTCTTCTCTCATTCTCACACAAATTAAGAACTCCCCCCTCTTCATTGTCAGAGCTCTATATATCTAGGACGCTCACATTGAACTTAACCGGCTAGTTTCTCAGATTCATGGATTTTGGTTCAGGTTTTGGTGGTGTAGGTGTGGTATCAACAAAGGAGTTCAAGACTTGCTCCTCAGTCAAACTGGTGTTTATAATGAGTATGGATTGATTTAGTGGTGGATGTTTCTATAGTTGGGTAAGGGGTTATTTCTGGTGTTTGGTTTTCTATTTTCAGGATCGATGATTTTGCCTGAGTAAATCAGATCTTGGATCTTATATTTTAAACAAGTGCAGCCGTCAGTGTCATGTCTAATGTGCTGGTGGTACTTGCAATACAGTTTTGGGTCAGCATTGGGAAATAGTTGTCTTTATGGTAGAGGTCTTAACAAGTTGTTCTTGATTAATTTCTCTAAGACTTTGGAAAGAGGCCTTCCCAGGTTGGAAAATCTTCTAGGTTGTTGAACAACATTAACTTGAATATTACTGCTTGAAACTATGCCACTACTGGATCTGGTCCCTTCAATACTAGAGGGTCTCCCAGTGAAAAATTTCTTATCTTGCACCAAATCTGACTCTTTCTATACCCCAAACTTGTGCAGTTCCTTAAAATTTCTGATCCCTAAATCTCTCAACTTCCTAGAAAGCAACAGAACATAACCCTCTATCACAATTGTCAACTGATATGATTTTGCTGGCATATGCTTCATCTGAGATTACTTCCCTCTCCATCTTGTCAGATATTCAGTAAATGACTTGTTGAACTTCTACTTTGTGTTTTATAGGTCCCTCAGAGAGACCTCCATTTGAGTGTTCAAACCGTACTTCTTGATGAATGTAGCATAAAGCTCCTTCTAGTCACTTTGCATAAATGGCTCCAAGGTGTAATACCAACGAATTGGAGCACCTTCCAAAAATAAAGGGAATTGCTTAACACTTTGAGCATTTGTCAACTCTGTTGCACTCATGTCTGTCATATATTATTTAAATGTAAGTGAAGATCGTTAGTCCCTGCATACTTCTTCATGTTAGGGAACTTGAATTTTCGTTGTAGAGGATCATCACCCTTATGCAAATCTAGATCGGTATAGTTGAGGGGAGCACATATCCCTTTTTCTTTCATCTACATCTGCATCTGAGCCATGGCTTTAACAAGGTCTTTAGCCCAATCTGGCTTCTCTATATTTTTTGGGGCGTTTATCCTTGGTCGGATTACAAGTTCTGCTGATAGAGTTTCCCGGTCATCTTCTATTTCTTACCTCCTCGGATTTTCAACATCAAGATCAAATAGGCGAGGTTGAGGTGGTGGTGGTTCTCGTCTATCCTCTCTTCTCATTTCTGCAATCATTTCTCGCATAATAGCTTTGGTTTGTTTAGCCATTTCTGCTTTAAACTGTTTTAGATCAAAACTCGGTGATGCTGTTTCTTTTAATATTCTGACTAAACGACCGGTGTTGGAGCGAGTCCAAATGGATGACTGGTTTGAATCTATATCTGCAATCACCATAGGTTAGAAACATGCATGGCATGTATGCACGTTTACTTAATTTTTTTAGAAGGAGAATAATCACTTATTTACATATAACACGTAACAAGATAAAGCTCTTCAAGCGGTATCTCCACCCTTATTTCTCCCACACGTGTATTCTATGGCGAGTTCCTTTTCCTAGGATTGTTGGCCTGGTTTCGATTATCAACAAGGGACATCAGAATTGATGAACATAACAAATCTCTTAAGACGAGGCAAACAAGTAGCAATTCTTTGTAATAAAACCAAAGTCCATGTTTCATGGGCTGTAATGGGCATGAAAGGCCTATCTTGGCGTGGGCCATGTACAAATAGGCCATAGTGGGCATAAAAGGCCCAACTTAATAGAATCCATTTGTAATGGGCTTGGATTTTATTGCAAGAATTGCTATATGGCATAAAACGCATGCAGTTGGAAAAAAAAACCTAAGTGGATGTTGCTAAGTTATTTACATGAGCTGAGTCAAGGGTAATAAGCTACGACTCCCATAACTATATACATCCATTTGCGTCTCCCCACTTAAGGGTCTGTATGACGAGGATAGTTCGTGTTGTGAGTGACAATAATCGAATACTTCACCACCAGGTTTGAGTGAAACACAGGCAACAAAGCAAGGATTATTGTCGGGTTATTTGGGACTTATGTCCTTATTGTATGAAATGTGTAGTGAATGCAGTAAAAGTAAAGGAAATAATCAAGGATGATAAATTACAAAACAATGGAATCAGTTTCTCTATCCCCAGTGGAGTCGCCACTATAGGCAGCGTAGTCAATCACGCACCCAAGTGTTTAGCGACCATGGCACTGTGCAAGCTCAAGGCCTGCTAGGAAATATAAGATGGGCTTAGGCCCATATTGGAGATGGAGTCGCCACCCGGATGAAAATCAGGATAAACTTTACAGCAACTAGATTCCATGGAGGTACCCAGAAGTCGTCATTAAAGATCGGGTTTGGAAATTGGGTATGGGCTTTTGAATGCCCATCCAACCTTGCGGTTGGCCTCCATGTGTGTTTTGTATTTTATTACCTTTGATTATTTAATTATTCCCTTATTATTGGTTGATTGAAATCATTTACAATTTTATGTTTATATTCAAATTTGCACATTAGTCTTGTTTACGTGCTTATTACCTCAACATTCAAGGCAAATATTAATGAATTTACAATCATACATTCAAAACAAATGGGGAAAGGATTACGGATTACATCAATTTATATAATTACAACGATAATGAATTCAAATAAAACCTCTCAAGAACTAATTAGCTCACTAATTACTTAGCGAGTGGAAATCACAAAGGGACCTACATCAAACACGAGTTTGTTTTATCTCAAAATAAACAGTTTTTACACAAAAGAGAGTAAATAAATTTACATGAAATAGGCATAAGTATTCATTTAAACATGGTTTATTTACTCAAACATATATAACAATATAACAGTCGCATGCAATACTAAAGATGTTAGGAAGCACGTTTGTATCAAATACTGAAAATATACCAAAAGGATACCAAAAAATAAAGAGAATCCTACTGGATTCTAGTGATGAGATGGCCATCTCCTGGGAAGAGGCGACACCTCTTGGATCACTGTTTAGGAGACGATCGTCTCTTGGCTAAGGGGTGACATCTCTTTAAAGGGACGTCGCCTCTTAACCAGGAATACTACAATTCACATTGTTACTTGAATTCTAAGTAAATCATATTTCATGCAACCTATACATAAATCTACTTCTAATACATTAATATTTCATATAATCATGCTCTCATATGACATTTAACACATCAAAAACCTAAAAAATGTGATCAAAACCAAGAAATTAAGTTTTTAAAGGAATATGAACTTAGAAAGTTTAAAAATAGTAATTCTTACTGAATAAACCACGTTGGATGCTCCTAATTGAGCCCTCAGAGCTTAGTTTGTATGTTTTGGTACTTTGAATGTAAGAGAGTCTCCGTTTCCTTCAAGAAAATCAACTTTTCTCTTCTTTTCACCCCCCCTTTCCTTCTCAAGTTGTGTTTTTTCTTCTTTCTTTTCTCTCTTTCTTTTCTATATTCTCTCTTCTCTCCTTAGTGTCTAACCTCTTCTTCTCGAGACCCTTAAGTCTCCTAGTTAAGCTCTTTTCTTTCTCTCTTCCTAATTCCCCAAAAATGGTGCCACCTAGCCTCAACTAACCATTTTCCCTCACCTCCTTATCTTCTCCCCTCCTTTTCTCCCTTGAAAGTCATCCTTTCACCCCAAAATCTGTAGGCTGGAGATTTATGGGTCCACTTTTGGTGTATGGGGCCAAAATGCATTAAAATGCATTTAATGTAAAGTTAGGTCGGCTATTGAAGAAGCATCGCCTCTTCGAGCCCAGGTTGAAGGGGCGATCATCTCTTCCCCAAGCTTGGCTTCGGCCTGGGTTAATGGGCTTGGGCTTACCTAGTTCTCTTTGAACCTTTGGGCTTTAGGTTTGGTGTTTTGGGCTTGGTTCAGAGGTTTCGGGCTTTCGAGTTCATTTTACAGGAAGATTCGGGTCCTCCTAGATTCAAAATTCAGGACTTGCTCATCACTAGGCCTTCATTGTGGGCCTCAAACTGAGGGTGTCCACAATTATATTATACGAAGATAATATAATATAATATAATATAATATAATATATATATATTTATATATATTATTTAGATGACATCAAAAAGACATTGTAAAATAGAAATAACATATATTATAAAATATGTTATTACATATTCTAAAATATGAAATGCTAAAGTCATAGAATTGAATTTTGTACTATTGCACGAATTGTTGTAAACATTTTTAATGTAATATCATATTTATTAGGATTATAATTTTCTTTATATTGTCTTTGGTCTTCTTCAATAATACGATACATTTCATATTCGTCAAACATAAAAACTTGTACATTTCATATTCGTCAAACATAAACACTGGATCTGATCGCAAAGTTGATTGTAAAGCACAACATTTAGTTTCTTCACTCAATATTTTCCACTAAATTTAATTTCTAGCAATTGATTGTTATCTTAAATCATATACGATCTTTAATGTTCTTGATATATGGAAATCTCATATTCGTCAGCTCATTCATTATGTTAGTCAAATGAACTCGTTGTTTGGATGTATTTATTATTATCGAAGTTCTTATTGAACATACCATTGTTATATTTTATGAAAAAAAAGGAAAAGAAAGTAGGTTGTTATTGCATATGAAATTCTATATATATAAGTATTACAAACAAACTTACATGTACATAAAAAAATTATATGGAGGACACCCATTGTTTTGTAACTTTTAACATTTTATTGTTGTGACACGTTGTTTTCTATTTTTTTGTTTGATAAGTGTATAATATTTAGCTGAATAAGCTATTAATTTATTTTTATATGATTATGTCATCTGCTAAATTAGAAATTTTTTTTATTTGATGAGTAACATAACATTTACCTAAATAAGTTATTTTTTTATATTTATATAATTATTGAATGACATCTGTTAAATTAGAATTTTTTTATATGTAAAATTATTTTTATTTTATTGAAAAGGAAAATAATTTATATATTATATTGTTTATATGGTTTTTATATTGGGATTTTTTTATAAATATACCCAAAACCAAAATTATTATCTAAAGGTAAATTGACAAAAAAATATTTTCAAAACTAACTTTTTATTTTTTAAAACTAACTTTCCTAACTTTTTTTTAAAATATGGACTACTTTCCTCTCATTCCTTATTTTTAGGGTATCGTTTTCTTTTTTTCCTCAATTTTTTTATCAACATTTTTTTCTATTGTCTTCATTTTATCTCAACTTTTTTTGCTAAAC
>CATIWM010710114.1:0-11085 GCA_949671775.1 Mallotus repandus
TTAAAACAAGAAAATATTTTTCTCCAGTTGAAGATTGAACTGGAGATGGACCCCATACATCACCATGAATTAATTCTAAAGGTTGAGAACTCCTATGATGTGTAAGAGGTAAACTAGAGTGATGCAATTTGCCCAAACAATAGGCATGACAATTATTGAAAATAAATTTTTTATTGTTGCAAGGTAACTAAAATTGGTTGACAATACGTCGAACTACAGAGGAATTGGGATGTCCTAGATGTTGATGCCAGCCATCTAAGGTGGATAAGTGAGCAACAATTTATGGAGAAGTCTTGCGAAATGCTGAATTTAGTTTGTAGAGCCCCAAATCAGTTATTCCTCGGAGTAGAACTTGCTTGGTCTGACAATCCTTAACAAAACAATGGTTAGGTTGGAATTCAAAAAAAATTCATTATAATTGCACAAACGATGAACGAAAAGTAATGGTTTGGTAATATAGGGAACATGTAAGACATGATTTAGTTTAAGAGAAGAATTATAAGGGGTAGATACTGAACTTTTCCCAATATGAGCTATAGGGAGAGTCTTACTATTGCCAACAATAACTCTATTATTACCATGATATTCTTTGACACTCTGAAGGGAAGCCAAGTTCGGAGTAATGTGGTGGCTTGCACCACTGTCAGGATACCAGTTAAAAGCAATGTCGGTTGGCGGCGATCCAAGCAAGGAAAGCTGAGCTTGTGGAGAGAATGGAGGCGGGCGAGGAGAACAGTTACCAAATTGCTTGAAGTCATCATTCGTAGATCTATAGGAAGGGCGAGATGTGTAGGTTTGATCAAAATGACGCCTACAATCGAAAGTTGAATGGTTGTTATATCTGCATATTTGGCATGAAACACTAGTGTGGTGAGCAGTCTGGTAGCCACGACATCCTCCTTGACTATGGTTTGATCTTCCAAAAAATTGGTGAGAGCGAGAAGGCACATTGGTGAATGTGGAATGTTAAGCAATGTTCACCGTAGGTAGAGTAGCCTATTGTGATTTAGGCAATAACAAGTTGCCCATATAACTCATAAAACAAAGGTGGATCAGGGCACTGTTGCAATGCACCGATGGCTCCATTATAATAAGATCCGAGTTGCCTAAATACGATGGCAATGAATTCAGTAGGAGCAAGCGACTGACCAACCAAAGCAAGGGAGTCGACAATCTGTTTGGCATGGAAAAGATAGTTAGAGACAGATTTGTCATCTATTTTAAGGCTGTGAAGCTCTATTTACAACTGAGTATGTTGAGCGTTGTTCACAACTCCATAGGCTGTCTCAAGAGCTTTCCAAACCTCTGAAGAGGAGTTGAGTCCGATAAGATGAGGATAAACTTCCTCTGATATAGAAGAAAGAAGTCAGGAAAAAAAATTGATCTTTGTTATACCATAAAAGATATTACGAGTTAGGTTCTAAGCCATTGGATGTTAGATTCAGAATCTCTTTGGGTGGGGAAGGATCAGAACCAATGAGAATACCATAAAGTTTGTAGAAGTTGAGCAAAGGTTGGAATTGTAGTTTCCATGGGATATAATTTTTGGAATTAAGTTTGATAGAGAAGGTTTGTTGGAGATGAGAGGGTGTATTGGAAGAGTTTGAAAAAGAAAGAAGGGATGGTAATTGAGTAGAGGAATTGGACGATGAAGAAGAAGAAAAAGAAGTATTAGAGGACATGGTAGAATTTGTTGCCATGCTCTGATACCAAGTCAATATCAGAGTTGTGGAAAGTTGTTTTTTGTATATTACTCATTAGTAGTATAAATATATAGTAGAGTTTGTACAAGAGTAAATGACTATGATTATGCAACAAGTATAGCTGAATACAGAAATACATCTTATCAGTAATCGTATCACTAATAAATAGAAGTGAGAACCCTCAAGAGGAACCACACTGATGTGACCATTTTTTTCCAGACAATCTCTAAAGTTTATCCCAATTTATAGGTATATTACAAAATTTGGAGATTTTTACTTGCATTAGTATATTAAACTTTTAAAGTTAAATGTGTGATAGATAAGTTAAAACATCTAGTCAATAAAAATATGACTCTATTTTTATTTTACATATTTAACCGTAAGGTGTAATACATTATGTGTAAATAAAAAGGTCCCTCAAAAAATTAAAGAAAATTAACATAGACAAATTAGTAATAGTGAAGTAATAATCGAGATTATTTGTAAAAATTATCAACTTTTGTGGGAAGATTTTGTTATAAACTTTTTTTGTCCACATATCCATGATAGAAAATGTTTCTTCTCGCTCCTTGCCACAAGAAGCAGTATGTCACGAGGAGTGACATTTACATTTATATCCTTATTTTTTATATAACTACATTATTTTTTGAAAAAAAAATTCTATTGATTCAAACTAACAATACATCGATAAAAACGCAGATACAAATTCGCTAAAAACCATAGAGGATGAAGCAGCACCTAGGTTCGTATAATAAAATGGCTCAAAGCCCACATATTTGATAATACTATAGTGACTAGAATACCTATGACTCCAGTTCTAAAACATACTGGCGACATAATCTGATTTGTTGTTTCTGTCTAATCGAATATGTTTTGCCCGTCTGAATCACCCACATACAAATAAAAGCCTCAACAAGACAATGAAAAACAAAATGTCCTAATAAGACGACGAAAAACCAAAAGCTGCAATAAGATGACGAAATCACAAAAAAATAAAATAAAACCTAAATGTATGTGGAATAACTACTTATTTAAGAAATAAATTGATAAAAAGAGATGTAGAGAGGTGATTTTCAAGCCAAGAATGACCAAAATCACCCCTCCTTACTTAAAAAAGATGAGTGGCTAGAAAAAAAATAAGAGAAAGTTGAGAGAAAAGGAGACTAGGGTTTTATTGAATTTTTTTAATCATTTACAAATGTAACTATATAACTACATTATTAAAAAATAAAAAATATATATTTACAAGTTATATGTGTTTAAATCATGACATGATGGGTTCAACTTGTGCATTTTAGGTTTTAAATTCCATCAATTTAATAAATTGTTAAAAAAATTAAAATTTCAAAAAAAAAAAAATTAAAAAAATTTAATTAGCATTGGAGGCAATGACAAAAAAAAAATTATTTACAAGCTGCAGGTGTTTAAATTATGACATGATGGGTTCACCTAGAGCATTTTAGATTTTGGATTCCATTAATTTAATTAATTGTTAAAAAAATTAAAATTTCACAAAAATAAATTCAAAAAAATAAATTTTAATTAGTATTAGAGGTAATATTGTAATTGCTCCAAAAAGTTGTTTATTTTCTTTCAGACGGCAATATCACAATCTACGTAATGTATCATTATCCATCCATTATATGGAATTTGGCAAGACACTTTATAAGCTAAGCCCATCTGCGGTTGGACACTTTATAAGTTATATTTCTCACTAATGATTTTGGATTATCACTTTGAGTGGAATTTGGCAAGACATCACTTGTATAGATATTTGTATGTAATAGATTAAATTCTTCCTTCTTCCTTCTCCCTTCTCCCTTCTCCTTCGTTGATGCTAATAATTAATTAATAGTTGTAATTTTATAAGGTAATGTTGAAACAAGTCATGTCTTACCAAATTCCACTCAAAGTCATGTCTTACCAAATTCCCCTTAAAGTTCAGATTTAAAAATTAAGTTTTTTTTTTCATTGGAGTACAGTTGAGGTTGAGATCCTAATAAGTTTAATAATTAAATAATAAAGACTTCCTTCATAATATTAAAAAGTTATGGATTCAATTCCATACTATTATACTGTAAAATTCCCCTCTTAAATTTAGAGAAAAATAAAATTGAGATTTTTACTTGTTAAAAAAATTTACTACATATATTTGGCATAAATCATCATTAGGAATTTTTTCCAATGTACATTAGAAAGTATAAACGGGGACAAAGAGGAGGTGCATATCAAACCTGAGACGGACCTCAAGGTGCTAAACATCTCTATTTTATTTTATTTTTTAGTCGATTAAAGTGATTAATTTCCCACCATAAGGGGGAGAGCAAAAGAGGATGGGAGTTCAAACCATGCTCCCAACATCTGAATATTCACAATTTTTACTACTTGAACTACTCATGGAGAATAAAGTGTTAGACATCTCTGCCACTAAGCCAAACTGGCTAGACGTTATTAGGAATTTTTAATTAATTATACTTGAAATTGAGTATATAAAACTAAATAAACTGATTTAAGCAAGAATTATAAAAAAAATTTGGAGGCTATATATATATATGCAAACACACATACCCTGTCACCATACAAGTCAAAGACAAGGTTTCTATCACCATTCATCATCCTGTTACCTGTGGCAACATAGTCTAAAGTGAAAGCATTTTGCAGAATTGTATATGCAGATCCAACCACAATTGTCGCCAGCATGTATCTGAAATTTATATTGCATAATCATTGTAAATTACAAAAAAAAAAAAAAAAACACGAAAATATAACAACCTTTTGTAAATTTACAATACCAATAAATTCCTGAAAAGAAATAGCTGGTAGCAAGGTTAAGGATTACCTGTAGGCATAGACGTCGTTGAAGTGAATTTAAAGTCAGTAAAAAAAAATCAATTTCTAAGGTAGCAGTGTTGGTTGTCAAGATGACAAGTGAAGCTATGAGCAAAAGGAGGGTGAGAATCCTCAGCATAAGAACAGCCAAGCGATAAGCTATGGATGGTGGTGGTGGTACCATCTAATTAGCTTCTTATTGTTTATATTTTTCTCCAAAAACACACAAAGGCTAGCTTGTTGTGTAGTTGAAAATCAGAAGTGTTTATTTTTTGTGTTAAGGTAGTTACATTGACTTCTTGCATCACATAATCTGTTGCAACTAGCCTCCAAAAAGGGGTTTTGCTAAATCATTACGCGGTGGGCTCATTGACACAGAGCAGAGATAAAATAAACATAAGAAGAAACATGGAAACAAGTCCTCTTCATCGACTTTAGTTTTCTGTTTATTTTCTTTGGCATTTCATACATTCTTGCACTACTATTATTATTAAAATTTTACAATCTTTCCTGCTCTATTATTGTATGATATCATACAGCTAAATTTGTGATGTGTATTTTAAATATTTTACACTTGATTAATTAAAATTTGATAAGTAAATATGAGATAATTTAATTACTGAATTTAGAGAGTAGATAACCATTTTTTTTATTTCTTTTAATGTTGAAAGATTTAAGTTTCAATCTCTTTTTTTTTAACATGAAATTTCAATCTAATATTGTTAACTAAAATATATTTGCTTATTATTTTAATATTAGTAAAATACTATATCTAGTCTTTTCAATGTAAATTATATTGAATATTTAATTTTTCGTATATATCTTGAATATATTACTTTCTGCTTATCGTATTATACGCGACAGGGTTCAGCCCGCGTCCAAGTGTTGGCAACTACGACACTGTGTGGGCTCAGGGCTCACTAGCAAGTACAAGATGGGCTTTAAAAGCCTAAATTAGAGAATGAAGTCGCCACCCGGATAAGACCCGAGACACACTGTACAGTAATTGGATTCCACGGAGAGCCCCAGCAACCGTCCTCAGAGATTAGGTTTGGAAACTGGATATGGGCTTTTGGAATGTCCACCCAACCTTGCGGTTGGCCTCCGTTTGTGCTTTGTGTTTTATTACCTTTAATTATTTAATTATTTCCTCATTTACATGCAAATTGCAATATCCTCCAAACAATTTCCAAATTTTACAATTAAGTCCAAGTTGGTATTAGATTCCAATTCATGCAAATTTGGTATAATCAACAACATTTATCACAAAATAATGCAAAATATTCAAAAATAAATAAAATAAAATAAGTGCACACACAAAAAAACAAGGGGAGAAGAAAAGATTACAACCCTTTTTCATGCAAGATGATACATAAAATACAATGAAACAAAAATAAAAAAGAAAATAACAGAATTATTAAATAAAATCCGGAAAATAGCCAAATTGCTACTTTATTATTTTGACAACCTGCAATTAAAAATTATTAATTCCCATGATGGTCCTACAAGGAAAACAACAAAGTTAATTTAAAAGTAAAAATACCATAATATGATGAGACCCAATTTAGCCATCAAATTAATAATCATAATGAATAAATAAAATAATAGAAAGCAAGCTAAAATATAATCTTTTAATTTTAATCCCTCAACAAAACAAAGTAAATTATTTCATCCAGAAAAGTAAATGAAATAAATTAGCAATAAATAGTAAGTAAAACAAACAATTAAAATCATCTCAGCATGGAGAGAGGATTCGCCTTAGTGGTTGGGCGATTCGTCTTAGTAACTAAACACTAAGGCGAATCACCTCAGTGACAAATTTTACAAAATGGGTTGGGCTTTATCAATAAAACGGACGCCTTTGTAAAAGAAATACAGAAACATGCAAAGCAAAAATGAAAACTTTATCCACTTAAAATTCTCATTATTGGACCGTATGAAATCAAACTGAATATACAACTGGTTTCCTCTTATCCTTCTGGTCAAAATGGTTAAAACAGAAAAAATTTTGAAACATAAAAGAAATTTGAATGAATAGCAGCCTAAAGGGGAATTAGTGATAATAAGGCGATTCACCCTGTTGATAAGACGAATCGCCTTATAGATAGGACGAATCACCTTATCGAAAAGGCAAGCTGTGCAACAATGGCAAACGACAATAGTGAAAACAGACAATGAACACGGCTAGTTATGGAAGATATACCTAATTAACTTAACAAACAGAGAAATATTATCTACTTAAAATGAGGAAGCTAGATTAAAAAACTAAACAAGGAAAACAGAGATAACAACTAAATGAAAGATTAAAACGTGCTGATAGTAAACTTATTGTATATATATGGAGACATTAATAGAGAATCCAATGTTAAGGTAAAATTACTCAACTATACAAAACATTAAAACTAAGAAAATAAAAATTAAGGAACGAGAGTTACTGCTTTCTGACACCGGTTGATTCCCTAACTGTTGCCCTCAGAAGCATAGAACTCTTCATCTCCTTTGGATGCTTTCTGAATACTCTCAACTCCCTTTTTTTTTTCATCGCTGATGGTTGTCTCTCCTTTTTCTAAGAATCCCCCTTTTCTCTTTTAACCATGACCCCCTAGAACCCCTCTGTCACTTCTCTCTCTTTTCTTTTTAGACAACCCATGACCTGCAGAGTCTACCCCCTACTTGCTCTCTGCCCCAAAACGGACCCCTCTCCCTATCCATCCATCTCTTCTCTTATCTTATCTCTTCTCACCTTGTCTTTGTCTCCCTCATCATTATGGTTTACAACGTGAGAGGAGTAGGCACTGTCTGCAGCAAAATATTATTTTTTTCTCACATAGGCCACTAAGGCGATTTGCTTTTTATTAAGGCGCTTCGCCTTAGTGGAGAGGCGAATTAATGTAATTAGCCTTACCACTTGCTGGATCATGGGCTTTGTGGGCTTTGATGGGCTTCTGCTCTTATATGGGATCATTTTAGGTCCGAAAGGGATTCCTGAGTTTGGATTTGTATTCTATAGAGCCTTGGGTTTTGATACTGTATCCAGTATTCAATGTTTTCATCACTGGGCTTCTATTACGGGCCGGGGCCGATCAAACCGATATCTACAGGTATATAATAAAAAGTTATAACACCAGGATATTTTTTGTGTTGACTTTATTCTGAAACAACACGATTTATTTTAATTTATAAAAAATTGAAAAAAATTCATAAAAAGGTTCTTTTTTGTATATAAGAAAATTAGTCATTCTTCTGTTAATTTGATTCTTTTTTTAGTTTGTTGTTTTTCGAAAAAAAAAAACTATATTCTTAATAAAAATTTTTTACATAAGTTCAATATTATTTTATTAATAAAAAATGTTCTTATGTAGACTTAGTGTTTTTGTAAAAAAATCACATATTTTATAAAATTAAAATTTATTTTATATATATATATATTAGTTTTGCAAAGTGTTACTTGTTGATTTAAAATAATTTTTGCAAAATAATTAAGAAATTTTATTTTATTCTAAAAGAAAATAATCACAAAAATACTATTGTTTATGAAAAGAAAAGAACAAAGAATTTCATTATCACCATTTGGATCATTACCTTAAAAAGAATCCAATAAGCACATTTTGGGAGTTTTCCGTAACCTAGTTGGATGTGTGATGTAAAGATATACGATTTTTTTTAATTGAACAAATATAAAATACTTAAATTATGTCACGCATCTAACTATAAAAATATAATATTTTAAGCCACAAATCCGATGCCATGAAGTTGTGGTACCAAGAGTTGAGAATAAAAACTTGGGAAAAGGTGCATTTTTACATCTAATATTTACTGCGAGGAGCTAATAAGCCCTCATCCTTTTTTTTGGAGCAAAAATATACAAATTTTCAAAATATAAACTTTTCAAGCCCCCAGTTAACAGAGTTTGAATTTTACACAAACTGCTGTTGTCTTTTTATTCTTATGGCCCCACATACCATTTTTTATGCAAAAATTAAAAGAAAACTACATAACCAATCCATTGTTTAGCTTCTCAATTTTCCCTCTCTTTCGGTCTCCCCATCTGCATCTCAAATTTCCATTTTTCAACTAAAATTCTTATGGCCCTGTGTCTTTCGAGTTCCTTGCTGGCGGCTTTGGAAGGCTAGAAACGAAGGGTTGTTTGTTAAAGCTAAAACTTCATTGTGTACTATTATTCAAGACATAAAAACCAATGCTTTGGAGATTTTGAATGCTAACGTGATTAATCATATGCTAGTTTCAGATGGGAAGCAACGTGAAGAGCAACTGATTGGTTGGAAACTACCCCATGAGGGCCGAAATGGGGATGCTATGGCTGGTGGATTAAAAAGAAATGATTTGGTTAGATGGGTCTCTGGGTTCTGCATGAATATAGGCAGATGTTCGGTGACAAGTATATATATCTATATGTTTTCCAAGAACAAAAAAAGATGAAAATGTTTTCCAAGAATCACCTGGAACCATCAACTTGTGGAGGCTGATTTTGCTTGGCCAACACACTTGCTGTAGGTTTCATCAAAGTTGAACTCCTAGGAACGTTTGGCTTAACAGCGTACTTCACCTTGGCTTTTGACTTACCAGCATATGTATGATCATAATAGGTCAATTCTGTAGGCACATCAGCAGTAATATCAAATTCAGATAAGTCACAAGAAGCCAGCAGTCACTCTATGGCAGATGCAAACAATTTCAAAGGCAACCATTTCAGCTAAAGTGACTACCATGATAAAATATTCAACATAAATCACATTCAAATAAAAAACATCTACAGCACCAAACAATCTGAAAATCTCTAGTAGTAAATGCACAACAAACATTGATAAGCTGCTGCCAATTCAAGTGCTCTACTTGGAACTTCTCGGAGATGACCACTTTGCAAGTTGGAAAAGATCCCTCTATACATATTTTCATCTGCAAAAGTAAATACATGAGCTATTGATAAGTTAACAAATTACCCTTACAAACAGTAACTATAAACATGCTTAATAATCACCAGCGCTACCTTTACTATCCACCTTTGTGCCTTCTAATAACCCAACTTCGCACTTTTCACTAATCAAAGTTTCCATATTTCCCACTTCTTTAGATTCTGGTAGGTTGATATATATATATATATATATATGTGTGTGTGTGGAAGAGAAGAAGAACAATGAGAGAATGAAGTAGGTGTTAGTTAAAAGAAAAAAAGAGCAGATGATAAAAATAAAAAACCAAAAAACAGAGACAAGCAGAGACACACAATTAATTGAAGAAGCTGAATAGTTTTCCACACTTTATTCAAATCAAACTAGCCTATTTATAGGCTTCAGACAACTGGAAAATAAAGAAAACAACCTCCTAAAAATATTAGGAGTAGTGCCCATCGTGACTAACAATAAAGAGAAAAAATAGGCATTATGAATTCAAAAATAAAGGGATGTGGAGTTGTGGCAGGCTTCTTCTAGATTCCCACATCTTCTCTTTGACATATTTAGCTCCTATGATTTTGGAGCATTCTCAACACTCCCCCTTGCTCCAAATTCGCAGATTCCAAGTAGTCCACGCAAATGCACGAACTTGTCTTTGGCAAGAGGCTTTGTGAATAAATCTGCAAGTTGATGCTTTGACTCACAATACTGCATAGAAATTTCTCCTTTAGCCACCAACTCTCTAATAAAATGTGCTTTAATGTCCACATGTTTTGTTCTTCCATGATGAATTGGATTCTTGGACATTGCAATTGCAGCCTTGTTGTCACAAAGTACTTATGTTGCTTCCTTTTGTTGTTGATCGAGCTCTCCAAGTAATCTTCTTAACCAAATTGCTTGACATGTTGTTGCTGAAGCAGCAATATATTCAGCCTCAGATGAAGATAATGCAACCGTTGCTTGCTTCTTTGAACTCCATGAAACAGCTCCCGAACCAATACTGAAAACATAACCAGAGGTACTTTTCCGATCCTTCATACACCCTGCCCAATCACTATCAGTGTAGCCAATTAGCTTATATCTTATCCTGTGTTCATACCATATGCCAAGATCAAGAGTCCCTACTATATATCGTAGAATCCTCTTTGCTGCTCCAAAATGATGTTTTGAAGGATTTTGCATAAACCTGGAGATTACACAAATAGAGTGAGAAATATCAGGCCTAGTGTGAGTTAAATAGATTAGCCCTCCCACCAGACTTCTATACAGTTGGCCATTAGCTTGTTCTGTGCCATCCTCCTGTTGCAATTTCTCATTCATGTTCATTGGTGTTCCTGCTTCTTTACAACCAAACGTATGAAAATGTTTAAGCAAATCAGTTGCATATTTTTTTTGTGAAATAAAGATACCATCATCCACCTGTTTCACTTCCACTCCAAGAAAAAAATGCAACAGCCCCAAATCAGTCATATCAAATTCTTTCTTCATACTGACCCGAAACTCATCAATCATCAAGGAAGAAGAACTCATATATATCATATCATCCACGTACAAGCTCACAAACAAAACATCCTTACCTCGTTTCTTTATGTAGAGTGTAGGCTCAGTTTTGCTTCTTTCAAACCCATTCTGTAGAAAAT
>CATIWM010710187.1:0-18353 GCA_949671775.1 Mallotus repandus
CTAATCATGTGATTTTACGAACTAAAAAGAAATTAAAATTAATGTTAGATTCCTAAATTCTTTTAGGTAGTTTATTTGAATTGTACCAAATGATTCTACAACTGAAAATTTGATAAATAAAATAAAGAAAATTGATATAAAAATATCATTTGCATTAACTGAAAATACATATAAAGAACTTTTTGATTCAAGAATTTTGGCATTTGTTGCAAGAATATATTGAGCGATTCACTTTTGCATCTGTTCTTCTCTTTGTAATTATATTGCTTAGAGTGGTGTTAATTCCATTCCATAATTACTGCAGCCAATTCTCATTTGAGAAGCCATAATTCAAAGTTGGAACTGATTTGTGGTGGTTTTTGGTGTTTATTAAAGTTTTGGTGTGAAATGAGAATTTGTTAGCTGAGAGGATGGTTATTATTTCAACTTTTTCATAAAAAATTATATGCAGAACTTATTTAACATCATGGCTCGTAACTCAAAGTCATTCTACAGTATAAACATGTGTATCTTCACAAATGCAATTAGAACCGGCAGATCACTACTAATCTAATTACAACTATTAATATATTTTATAAGTATGGTATATAAAAATGATCAATAGTTATAATTAAATAAAAACAAATTAAATGACTCTAATTTTATTTGCATATATACAAACGCAAGAGCTCACTCATTACAGTATAAGTAGGTCCAATAAATATCAGGAGAAGACTTTTTTTTTTTTTGTTAAATTATAGATCAATTGGAGAATTTGAACCTAAATCATCACTTGATACCACAAAAATTTAACCACTAAAGCTCTGTTTGTTTACGAAAAATATTTTTGACAAAATATTTTTTTTCATTATCCAGTAATTGGATCAAAAAAAATAAGTAAAAAAAATAAACTGTCAGTCAAAGGAAAATAACTTCAAAATAAGGGAAAATGATTTCCTATTCCAAGAATGAAAAATTATTTTTCAATACATTTTCTAATGTATTCTCTCCTCATTTAATGTGTTCTCTTTTATTTTCTAATACTTCTCTCCTTATTTTTTGCATTCTTTTTTATTTTTCAATATTTTTTCTCTTCATGTATTGTATTTTTCTAATGTTGCAGCTAAACATTGAAAAAAAAATTTGGAAAAAAATTTTTTTAGAAAATATTTGTAGGATAAAATATTTTTCTTAATTAAACGGAGCCTAAATTAAATATTACTGTGATTATTTAAGTGAAAATTAAATTATTAAATGAGGAACTTAAATAGTGCGATTGTTTTTTGAAATTAATTTTTTTAATTCAAAGAAAAAAAAATTATCCAAAGTGCGGATAAATGTTGGGATAAAAAATACACATTTTCCCTTTTATTGGAGTAATAGAAGTTTTTAAGCTTTTAAGAAGATAATAACCCTAATCCTCTTGGAATTTTTTTTTTTTTTCAGTCTCTCCTTCGTCTTTCCCTAGACGGCACCGACACACTCCAAACCACCGGGAAAAACGCCTGTACTGGCGAATCAGCCTATACATCGCCCTGCAGCCACTACATCTCGCCTCCATCTCACAAATTGTACTATACTGTGAGTTACATTTCAGAATATAATATAAAATGGCGACAGAGTCATCAGCGGGGGAAGAAGAAGGGAAGATTACAGGAGGGAATCAGCACCTCACAGTAGATGATGACCTCAGAGAAATGGGCAAAAAGGCTGCATGGAGTGTCAGCTCTTGCAAACCTGGAAATGGCGTCTCTTCTCTCCGTGACGACAATTTAGATTCCTTTTGGCAATCGGATGGTGCACAGCCTCATCTGTTGAACATTCAATTCCAAAAGAAAGTAAAGCTGCAATTGGTTGTGCTCTATGTGGATTTCAAGCTCGACGAGAGCTACACTCCCAGTAAGATCTCTATCCGCTGTGGTGATGGATTTCACAACTTGAAGGAGATCAAGACGGTGGAGCTTGTCAAACCAACTGGCTGGGTTTACCTATCTTTGTCTGGCAATGATCCTAGTGAAACTTTTGTGAACACATTTATGTTACAAATTGCTGTACTATCAAATCATCTTAACGGAAGGGATACTCATGTTCGGCAGATCAAAGTTTATGGGCCTCGCCCGAATCCTATTCCCCATCAGCCTTTTCAATTTACTTCGAGAGAGTTTATCACATACTCTTCTGTGAGATGAGCAATGTGATGTGGCAGGAAAGTGGAACCATGGACTGAACCGTATAAAGCATGGGGGTAGATAGACCATCGAAGCAATTATCATACTATATGTAGACGTTGAAGCAATGCTAAACAGATTAATGAAATCTATATATAAATGAAAACGAATGTGTTCCACAGTTTAGCAATCTGAGATCGACTCTCTCAAAGCCCCATTTTTCCATTTCTCTTAATTAGCCAATAAATTGAGTCCGTTCAATCGATTAATTGTTGCACTTTTCTGTTTCTTCTGCTTCTTGGTATTTTTGGTTGTTGAAATGAATTGACTTCATCATCTATATGCCTTATGTAGTGTTTATAAAATATGCTTCTAACTGGTTTCTAGCTGTTGACGTTGTATTGCACACCACATGTTTGATAAAATATCTGAATGAAAGCTTATAATGTATGTGCTTGCGCATAAGCAGCAAGTAATGGAGGTATAAGAAGCCAAAGAAATGTGAGATGTTTCCCCGTCAGTTGCTGATTAGTGTGTGTGTGTGTGTGTGTGTGTGTTTGTGTGTTTGTTCCTATGATATTTTAGTGGCTTATAATGTATTTGCTTGCGCATAAGCAGCTGGTAGTGGAGGTATAAGAAGCCAGAGAAATGTAAGATTTTTCCCCTTTAGATGCTAATTAGTGTGTGTGTTTGTTCCTATGATATTTTAGTGGCTTAATATTTGTCACGTTATCTTGTATTTTAGACCCCTGAGTCGTGGAATAATGGGTGGAAGCAAGAAATGATGATCCCATGGCATGCAAGATAAAATTTATATCATTAGGTTTCATGCTTCTGTTCTTTGTAATCCTCTTTGTGATCTCTTTTTTTATTTATTTGATTTTGATCCTGATGATCCTTATAGAAGGCAATTAGAGATTTTGTGGAAACCTGGTCAAGCCCGATCATTGCCTCTTCTATGCTGTCTATTGTAGCGCACAGTATGGGGTCGCTCTGCAGTAAACAGCGTCATTACAGTGAGGCAGATGCTGAAGAGAAAGCAGAGGTCAGTTGTGCTTGATGAAATGCTAGCTTGTCTACCCTTTTAATCTATAGTGATAACTATTCTTATTTCTCTTCTTTCCAATAAGCTTTATGCTTTAAATTGATGTCCTATTACATCGCATTTCCAGGCTGCAGAAATTGAAAAGCAAATTGACCAAGAAACAAAGTCTGAAAAGCATATTAGAAAGCTCCTACTTCTTGGTACTCACTCTACATATGCAGTTTCACTCTTTGCCATTTATAATACATGTTAAGAACAGCAGGGGAAATGTGGGTCTTTTTCGTTGGAGTTTGGGTCTATTTATGTGTAATTATGCTTTGATTTTACTTTAATTTTCATTATTCTTTATTCTTTGAGATGATTCAATCCATTTTTATTTCCTGTTATCTTTCATTTTTTTCCTTTTCTTAACATCCTATGTTCACCATTTTGTGATCTATAAGCTGGGGACTCAGGAAAGTGCACAATATTTAAAGAGGTAATTCCTTTTGTTATGTCTCTTTCAGCATCCTTTGGAAAGAATGTTGGGTCGTTTTGGATCTGCTGTACTAATCCTTTGTTGAGTACTCCATATTCTGGCGGTGTCATATGCTGTACTTTGGCTGTATTATGTGTTTGATAATTCCTAAGAGCAACTGTGTTGATATTCAGCTATAATTCCTGTAAGCACTTTAGACTTCAGTCGGTTTTTTGAGTTCAGAGAATTTAATTGAATCAGAAATCTGTTTGTTGTAAATAACAAATTAAGAGTTACAGTATTTGATCAACCATCATGTAATAGTCTTGCTCATTTGTGCATCAATGTTTTTATTGTTTATTGCTGTTGATAGATAATATTTTATGCATTCTATAGATCAAGACACTACCATGTACTAATTATTCCTAGATTTAATATTTCCTTTTCCTTTTATTTTTATTTTTGTTTCTTTTTCTGGGGAGGACTGTGAGTATTGCACAAGATTGATTTGATTAGTTTTGCCTCAATTAGACTTCCTAAGGTGGAATAGAGATTACAGCCTATCATCTTTTGATGGGAACGTCAAAGTTTGATTCCATAATATTACAAACCTGAAGAAATTCGCTGGGTATGTGAAACACATTGTACCCTTTATATTTTCATTGTCACTGATATTTTTCTCTGCTAGCCTTGGAAAATATCCTAAGATTGGTTCATCATTTTTTATCTTTTCATTCCTCTAGATCACGTAATCATTTACTTACCATATATGCACATCCTTGTCTAGCATGAAATATCACATGAATGTGAGAAAGGTAAAGTCTTTAGAGCAAATTTTTATGATCAATTCGGGAGGTGCTTATAATGAGGCCAGGGATGCAGGTTGATATTAGTTTATTTATTTATTATTCCTGTTTTTTCTTTTTGACCCTACCCTGCAACAAAAATTAAAAGCATCTAAGGTGACACTTTTTTCTTTTTCATGTGGCAGAACACAACTTGTGGAGAAGACAATACCCGCCACTTGGTCTATCTTATTGAAAATGGTATTCTTAACCTTGCTGATGGACAAGAGCAAATGTCTTGGTTGATCGATTTCACTACTTTGTCCTAGAGCAATAATATCTCCTTTAGAACATCCCATGATATCATTAACATTTTACAGAATCACTACCCTGAGAGGCTTGCTGTTGCAGGTCTCTACAATCCACCTAGAATTTTTGAGGCATTCAGGAAGGTTTGTTCTCCTGCTTGACGTTCATTTTGGTCGTGATATATAATTGAATACTCAGTCATCTTCAGGCTTCCTATTGTTTTAGATGTATGTAGATGGTACCAATTTTATCATTAAGTGTATGGAATTTCAACCTACCTACTGCAAGCCATTTAGATATTTGTCTCTGAAATTCGTCTTAGATTAGAGCTTCTCTTCTTTCATTCACAACACTGGTGTGCGTATAAAATTAGCATTATGTTGCAATAATGTGATGAAATTTATGTTACTTCCATTTCTTCAGGCCGTGAAGTACTTCCTTTACTATAAAATTTAAAATAAATAAATATATATATAAACATATCTCAATCTAAAGGCAGGTTGACTTGTATGCTGTGGGTTTGCATAAGGCGGATAGTTTCATTATGTATTATATTCAGTCATCCAGTTATGAGGAATGATATCTTAGAATGAAATTGAACATAAATGCAGATGATATGGTGTCCATATAAAGATGATGAGTCATCTTCTCCACAATAATCTCGCTAGGCACCACCTTGGCTAAATCGGTAACAGTATCTAGTAGTTTATCTAGCATTAACTAATTATTATTATTATGCTTTAGTTTAGTGATTGGATGATAACATTCTTATTCGAAACCAGACAAATCTGGAATTTTTTTTAATTATTCATCACTTTTTATAGCTGAGCCATCAAATGTTGGATTACAAGTATTTTGATAAATACATTTAAAATTTCAAAATTTAATTTTTGAAATTCATAACTAAAACACTAAATTTTAATTAAAAGTAAAAAAAAATTATATTTTTCATTGATATAATTATTAATTAATCACTATGTATACGACAGTTAGGATCACTAGACTGTTCAGAGCTCTGTTTATTCAAGAGGTCTTACAGTTCTTGTCAGCATACAAGAATAAAAACAACTGATTCAAGAGGGAAGTCATGTTATATGAGGAGAAAATAGTTGAAGTAACCTTTTTGAAACTGTTCGCTTCTACTACTTTGCAATACAAACACTGGCTTATGTAGTCTCAAAATAGATTGTAAATACATAAGTTGAAACCATATTTATAAAAATCTGGATTTGCGTTCAGTAAAGTTTTATGTCTTCTACCATTCATTTCACATACATTTCCAAATAGACAACGATCGTACATTTCCAAATAAACAATGAACGAAGCCTGAAGGTCACACTGGATGAATGTAAGCAATCAGATTTACAACCCACAACAGAGAAGCACTTGCAACATTACACAATCACACATGACAGCACTAGCAGGCAGGATTCTACATCACAAGAAATAGAACAATAAATAATATTACAAAAATACTACAAAATAAAAACAATAAATAATATTACAGGATTCTACATCGCAAAGAAATAGAACTGCAAAACATCTTTTCACAGAGGAGACATATCAAATATCAAACAAATGCATCCCCAAAGGAAGAAAATAATTGAACTCTCTTCACGCAGAAGTCTGGCTGTATGATCTATCAGATTATACAGTGAGAGCACCACGGAACAAAAAAGTGAAACATTGCAACGACTATTGAAGATGCAGAGCAGATAAATGTGACTGCTTATTTACTAGAATGGATACCCCTTCAACAATGGGCAGCGGAATATCTTAGTTGACTTCAAAGAAGTGCACTTCAATGAGCTCTTCTCCCAAATGCTTGTCAGCTTAGGCAGATCATCAACTACCAATGTTGTCAAACTAGGAAGGTGACGGGGCTTTGGTCCATTATTTTCAGATTCCATAACTATCTCTTCTATCTCTGGACAATCTTCAACTCTCAATTCATGAAGGTTAGAGAGCTGTTGAATCATGCCTTGGGAAAATATCTTTTTCAGTACTGAGCATTTAGACAAAACAAGTGCAGTAAGTTGAGCTAGGCTTCCAGCAGGTACAGGGCCCTCCCAGATACTTTCCAATTTTGGGACATTAGTGATGTAAATCTTCTCCAAGCATTTTAACACACCCCCATACTTCCATTAGCATTGATAACAATTGTAATCTCTTCGCACCTTTCAATTACGCACCTCTTCAAGTTGTTGAGACTCTCCACGCCAAAGTCTGAAAGTCCCACAGATCCCTGGTGGCCAATTAGTTCAAACACATTGCTTTCAGCAAGCAATTCAGATATTGCTTGATCTATGCCTTCGCCATTAGCATATTTCAAGTACCTTCTGAAATTAGAATCAAAATAATCATGGATCATGTAGCTTGTTGAGTGATGGTGATTGACAGCAAATTGGAATGTGAAGCAGGAACCCTTCCATAATGAGCTTTTTGAGACAAAGATCTTCAGACATTCGACATCCGGAAAGCAAAACGCAAGAGAAGTCAATTTTCTCAATGCAGCCACCTCTTCTGTTATATCTTTTACAACATTAATCCACCACTGATTGTATGCTTCCACTTCAATGACCAGTTCTTCCAACGAAGAGACGTTTGATAATACCTTTTCATGTTTTTCCACCTTCCCTGATCGTCCATCAAATTTAGAAAATGAGACACGTAAACACCGCAGCTTGGGCAAGCAGCCAATTTGAACAGGTAGGGAATAAATCCCAATGCCTCGAATGTCGAGCACCTCAAGATGAACAAGTGCCCCTATATTAGAGGGGAGTTCCTTCAATTGATCACAAGAATGTAGATAAAGAGCTCCAAGACTTGTCAAGTAAGACAGAGATGGCAATGATTTGAGTTTAGTGCCATGCAAGTCTAGAACTCGGAGATTTTCCATTGCTCTAAAGAATAGCTCAGGTATCTCCATTAAAGTGGCATTTCTTTGAAGAAACAATGTCAACAGGTCGGTGCAATTAGGATTCTTTGGTAAAGAACACAACCTGTTATCCATCAAAGAGATTTGTTTAGCCCCTTTCCATTCCTCATCACCTGGAGGTTCTTGTAGCTCTTCATTTGCTCTCACCAACAATTTCAGATCTTTAAACTCTGATGAAATTTTTAGGGCCATATTTCAAAGCACTCTGTTCATCCTCACACATTTCTTCTTCTCACCTTTCTCCAACAAAGATACATCAATCAAATCATCAACTATAATTTGCCCCCTGTCCACATCATCAACAAAACCTTCAGCTCTGCAACATTACACCAAATAATTAGTGTAAATTTCACAACCTTCACTATGCAATGCACCATATAGAAAACACAACTTTTTCTCCCCTTCATCTAATTCTTCAAAGCACAATCTGAGCATTCTAATCATTTCTTCCATGCCAGAAAACTTAACATAAGGCCATTTTTGAAAGTTTCTCACTCCAGCCCACCACAGTTGTTGATCTTTCCTTTTGAAAAATCCTGCTACTTTGTCTATCAAGAGTGGCAAATTAGAGCAATGTCAGACAACCAACTTAGCTACCTTTTTAAAATCTGAATTGTTTACGTTTTGGCCTATTTTTTCTCGGAACATTGCTACAGCTTCAGCATCTGATAAGCAATCAACCTTCATTGTCTCATCAACATTCATAAGCCTACAAACATCTCACTTTCTAGATGCCAAGACCACCTTGCTACCCACACTATTGTCACATATACCAACTTCAGCCAAGTCAGCTTTGTCCCAAACATTATCTAGAAGAAGCAAATACTTCTTAGACTTCAACTTTTCAGATATTCTTGAAGCAATTATCTCTGTGCTACCTTCTAAATTCACTTTCAGTCGTTGCGCAATTTGTTGTTGCAACTTTTCTTTTGCAAGTTGAAAAGGTTCACGCTCCAATTTTTCTTTTCCAAAATTTAGCGTTCCTTGATTGACGTCATCTGGTAGAGTAGCAAAAATGACTATTTCAAACATTTTAGCAATTTGTTCACTGTTGTTGAGATTTCTCATAATTGTTGTTTTCCCAACTTCTACCATTCCCCAAACTCCAATTCTTTTTAAATTTGCATCTCCAAGGAAGCCTGTTATCATTTTAAAAACCTCATAGAGTGATGGCTTGTCATCTAATTTTGGTGCACTCATTTGACAAACAGGCTCTGGCAGTTTCTCTGTCAGTAATTGCATGGCATTACCATCCGCCAAGCACCTGTTTATTTCATCATATTTCTCTACCGTTCTTTTGCTAAGATTTGAACCACAAAGAAAGCCATTAACTTTGGAATACTCGGATTCTAGAGTTTCCACCTCTTCCCGAATCTTCTTTACCTTCTCAATCCACAATTGGCACATTTTGGTAGGCTCCATTTCCTTATTCCAATCTATTTTGGCTTGTACATGTTCCATCATAGCATATAGTTGTTCTGCTACTTCTTTCAGCTTTTCACAATTTTTTCCAACATGCCACACATAGTCTATGGAAGAAAGTACTGTGCTTCTCACATCATTGTATAAGTTACCTGTAACTGCACCGATTACAGCTTCAGCTGCCTTAATTGGCAGTGTGTCAGTTGCCATGCCAGCATTAGTCCCCCATTCCTGCGGTAGAAAGGAAACAACAAACTAAGGCGTGCCAACATTTTTCGTAATTGAAGAAAAAATATTAGTATAGTAAAAGGATAGTGCGAAATAAATATATGATGGCAACAGAACATTTATAGTAATTAAAGGATAGTGTGAAATAAATATATGATCATCATACTAAAGAAAATGAAGGTAAAAACATAAAAATCTATACACACACTTGAAAAGCACATAAAGGTCCCAAAAATAAGACAGCATAGCCTCCATAAATATAGTATCATTGCCTAACTTCATGAGCATTGTATATGAATTTGACCCTTTGTTAAGGAATTCATTTCTTATCCAAATGAATTTTAAGTATAATTCATTTGCAAATGAATTATTATTAATGAAGTGTGTTTGATTCAAATGAGCATTTTAAAATTATTTCAAATGACATGTCCAAAGTGAGTTATTTCAAACAATTATTTTAGGAAACATTCTATTCTCTGCGATGTGGAATATTATTTATTGTTGGTTTGCAGTATCACCCATGAACTGCCTGCTACTATCATGTGCAATTGTTTAGTGAATGCGAATGCTTTTCTGTTGTAACTTGTAAATCTGATTGCTTGCGTTCGTCATTTATGCACCAGCCAATTTGACCTTTCAGCTTTGTTCATTGTTTATTTGGAAATGGATGTTGTTCATTGTTTATTTGGAAATGGATGTAAAATGAATGGTAAAAGACAAAAAACTTTACTGAATGCAAATCCAGATTTTTACAAACTTGTATATTATAAGTTGCTATCAAATTTCATATGGTTTCCTCTTCTTGATGTATTTACAATCTATTTTGAGACTACATAAACCAGTGTATGATATCTTATTTGCACTGCCTCGTATAACATGACTTCCCTCTTGAATCAGTTTCAAAAATGTTTGTAATGAACTATCAGTATTATGTTTTCTTTGAAATACCCATTTGTAGCCAATTGGTTTAGAACCGGGAGGCAAATCAACAATTTAATAGGCAAAGTGATTTTTTTTTTCCCATGACATGTCCAAAGTGAGTTTTTTCCCATGAAATAGAATGTTTCCTAACAAAAGACAAAAGCATATTTTATGTTTCCTAAAATAAATATTTTCCATTGTGGCAGCCCAACATTTCATACATAATTAAATCTGAGAAAAAAAAAAAAGGGAAATGAAAGAGCAGGCAAGTAACTGAGATAAGAATAAAATATGAAGAGAACTGGTGATCATACCTATGGAGTCTGCTCAGAGCCCAGTGGGAATTATGTGACTTCCATTGTCAAGCTATAACTTTAACAGATTGTGTTTTCTGCTCAATCTGTTCAGTACATGAATCGAGCCACAAAAAAAAAAAAAAAGGATAAGGTAGTAAAACTGACTGAAAGAAAGATAAAATAGTCAATGATCGATGCATTACCTTTACTAAACGTAGAGCAAGGTTTGAAGAAACAAAACAACAATAATCGGAAATTCACTATGAACCAGAACTAGAACGGTTTTGGACAAGGGCTAAGCAGAAAGCAATTGTGGAGCTGGCATTCGACCAAAAGGCGCTGGGGGTATTAAAATGAATTTCATAAATTCTACTAAATATGTTTAATTTAAATAAAAATTTTATAAAATTTATTTTAATTTTTAATTTTTAAATTTTATGAAATTATTTAAAATTAAATTAATTTTTATTAATAAAATATATTTATTTAAATGAATTTAGAATTTATTTAAAAACAGATTCTATTTAAAATTTATTCCAAATAAAATGAGTTTGTAATAAAATTGAATCAAATAAGGAGTAAATAAATTTATATTATAATTGATTAAAAAATTGACCAAAAATTTTATTATGCCTTTGATTGGTTCAATTCTTTTAAAAAATTTATTTTATTTAGAAATGAATTTCAAATTAAATTCACTTGCAAATGAATTTTTATTAATAAAATGTGTTTGGTTTAAATAAATAGTTTATAGAATTCATTTGAAATAAATTTCATATTTTGTTATATTGTATTTGGTATAATTCTAGAATTCAAGTTAATTTTTAATTTTGGTCAAAAATATCATTTTAAATAGATTATATTTTTATTTTTTTTAATTTCATATTATATTATTAAGAGTGTGATTATTTAATATTTAAATTAATATTTTTAACTTTTTTTAATATTTATTTAATATTTTTAAATATTTATTTATAATTATATTTTTAAATTAATGTTTCAATTTATATATTTTTTAATTTTTAATTCAAAATTCATTAAAAATAAAGTTATGATTATATGAAAAATCTAAATTAAGGTTAGATTAATTAAAAAGATTGAGAGAAAATACAGAGAAAATAGAAAGTTGTGAAAATTGTGAACATATTGCTACAGGGTAATGCCTTTCGGTTTGAAAAATGCAGGTACAATCTATTAAAGGATGGCTACGACAATGTTTCATGACATGATACATAAGGAGGTATAAGTTTATGTTGATGACATGATGGTAAAATCAAAGACTCGAGAAGAACATCCAACTTCATTGGAAAAGTTTATGCAATGGGTAGACAAGTATAATCTAAGGTTGAATCCTAAGAAGTGTGTATTCGGGGTAACCTCAGGAAAGATGTTGGGAGACATAGCAAGTCAGAGAGGAATTGAAGTTGATCCAGACAAAGTAAAAGCGATCCGTGAAATGCCGACCTCAAAGACTGAAAAGGAAATCTGTGGATTCTTGGGAAAGTTGCAATTCATCAGCAGATTCATAGCCAGATTGATAGAGGTATGTGAACCAAATTCAAGTTGCTCAAGAAAGATCAACCTGTGGTTTGGAATGAACAATGCCAAATTGCCTTGGATAGAATAAAATATTATCTCATAAAACCATTGATTCTAAGACCCCCAGAAATGGAAAAGCCCTTAATTTTGTATCTGGCAATTGAAGGAAGTGCCATAAGAGCCATGCTAGCTCAAGAAGGGGAAGCGCGAGCTGAACATGCAGTTTATTACTTAAGCAAGAAGATGTTGCCTTATGAGGAGAAATATAGTCAGGTTGAGCATATTTGTTTGGCAATCGTTTGGGCCATCAGAAAATAGAGGCACTACTTTCAGTCTTACAAGATCCAAGCAGTCTCGAAGTTAAATCCGATGAGGCACCTGTTTGAAGCGCCTTCACTAGTTAGGAAACTAGCCAAATGGTTGGTGCTCCCGACAGAATTCGATGTTGAGTATATGTCTAAGAAGACAGTCAAAGGAAGAGCAATGGCTGAGTTTCTAGCACTAAACCCTACTTCAGACGATCGAGAGATAGAACTTGAATTCTTAGATGACCTTACTGCAGCGATCGAAGTTGAAGGATGGTGCATGTACTTTGACAGAGCTGTAAACCGATTCGGAGTAGGAATAGGAGTAATTTTGCTGACCCCAAAAAATGAAGTAATTCCCATAGCGAAGAAGCTAGCATTTCAGGTTACGAATAATGAAGCAAAATACGAGGCATGTCTGATGGGAATAGAAGCTCTAATAGCCTTGGGAGTCATAGAAGTGGAAATATTGGGTGACTTAATGTTGGTAATCAATCAAGCCATCGATGAATGGGATCTAAAAGAGCCACATTTGAAATTGTATCTAGAGCATCCATATCAGCTGGGACAGTCATTTCAGAAATTTAGATTCGTTCATTTACCAAGAAACCATAATCAGATGGTGGATGCCTTACCATCACTAGCATCAGTTTGGGATGGACCGACAACCATGCCTATGAAACCTTTGGTGTTACTGAAATTGAGTTTGCCGTGTTATAAGAGTGTAAGGGTAATGGAAGCCAAAATGGATTAGAAGCCTTGGTTTTATGATGTTCAACAGTACTTGGACAAGTGTGAATACCCAGTAGATGTAAGTGAGAAAGATAAGACAATCGTCAGAAATCTATCAGCAAAATTCACCTACCATCAAGGTGTCCTATACAAAAGAACTCCAGATGGGATGCAATTGTGCCGTATGGATGAGAACAAAGAAACGAAGGTAATGACAGATGTTCAATAAGGAGTTTGCGGTCTGTATATGAATGGTACGACGCTAGCCAAGAAGATAATGAGACAAGGGTTCTTCTGGATGATAATGGTTGAGGATTGTGTTAAATTCACTAAGAAGTGTCACAAGTGTTAGATTCATGGGGATGTCAGCCATTTGCCTTACTCAGAGTTACACGCCATTTCCTCTCCTTGACCATTTTTAGCTTGGGGACTCAACTCATAGGAGAGATTCATTCTATGGCCTCTAACGGACATAAACACATCTTGGTTGCAATTGACTACTTCACAAAGTGGGTAGAAAAAGAATCTTACAGCAAATTGGGGGCAAAGCAAGTAGCCAAGTTCTTGGAAGGAATTTGTTTTGTAGATATGGGATTCCTCACCATCTGATCTCAGATAATGGGGTATAATTCCAAGGAGAAGTACAAGTAGTGCTTGTGGGGTATAAGATAAAGCACTACAAGTTATCACCTTACCGACCGTAAGCTAACAGAGCAGTGGAAGCAGCAAATAAGAACATCAAGAAGATCCTCTCAAAGATGATTAAAACCCATTGTGATTGGGCCAACAAGTTTTCATTTGTTCTTTAGGGATACCGTACTACAGTAAGAACATCTATAGGGGCAATGCCCTTCTCCTTGGTATATGGAACAGAAGTAGTACTTCCGATCAAAGTGGAAATGAAATCCCTCAGAGTCATAGTCGAAGCAGATATACCCGAGGTGAAGTGGGTAGAATAAAGGTTGGCACAGTTGAATCTAATAGACGGTGAATAATTGAAAACATTTTATCACACTCAGTTATACCAGAGAAGAATCGTCCGAGCTTTCAACAAGAGAGTTAAACAACATGACATTAACGTTGGAGATTGGGTATTGAGGCAAGCTAAGCAAAATCTACCAGACCCAAGAGGGAAGTTCCAACCTAATTGGGAAGGGCCTTATTTGGTTAAAACTGTCCTTTCAAAAGGCACAGTCAAGCTAATGGATGTCGACAGGAATGAGTTATTTGAATGGATTAATGTCGATCATCTCAAGCGATACTATTCATGAAAAAAACAACAAAAAAATAGAAAAATAAAAATAAAAATAAAGATAAAGATGAGAGGAAAAATACTTAATTAGAAAACCCGAAAGGGCTAATTAAAGACAAGGGTACTGTCATTTTAAAATATTCTATGTGCAACCATGGTTATGATAAATGTTATTCATTACAAATTGAAAATATTGTCAAGAGTCTTACATGTTAAGAAGTAAATGTCTGAATCAATATCTATCAAATATAAAAGTAGAATTTGCATCTTAAAGTTCATATCTTTCTATGATGTAATTGCATTGCATTTGTTATGGTGGCATGGTAAGCAAATAGAACAAGCAAAGAAGAACACAGTGAAGATCAAAAAATATCACAAGCCTCAAAATAGTTAATCAATCAATACATCTCAAAAACTTCCAAAAATTTTTTGTCAGGACAAGTCAGAAGTAACAACAAAAGGGAAGAGGAAGGGAAATCAATACTCAGCCCCATCCTCACTACCATCATCATCACTGCCATCTGGAGATCCCCCCTGCTCAGCCCAGTATCAGAGTCCTCAGTGCCTCTAGCTCGACCTGTAGCCTCTGGATCTCACTCTGATAGTTAGCACCCTCTTGCTGGCGACTTGACTCAAAATGACAAATGGCTTCGTCCCACTCCCGCATCAGCCTCTCATGCTCAAGTTGCATTATAACATACATGCATTAGCACACATGCATTCATAACATACACATACATATCATTGCATAATTACAATAGGAAAATAAGACAAAGCATGAAAGACTTACATAAGCATCCATAGAGTAATGGACATAGTGGCTCATCAGGCCAAAAGCACACTGATATAAAAATATGGCCACTTCTCAAGGAACCTGCAAACATAACAGTTAGTAAATAGTGAACTTGACACATAAGAATAGTAAAGACAAACATGAACTTACATGAGTAGCATCCTCGGGAATGAAGCCCATAGGATCAGTGGATGCAGGAATCACTCGGGTCACCACTTCGCCATGAAGGTTGGGCGCCCGAACCACGGGAAGCAGTGGCAGAGCAGCTACTCCAGAAATCATATGAGCAGTCTTAGTGGGGCCATCGACACCAGCTCTAGCACCACTTGAAGTCTCAGCAGCGCTCCTAGCTCAAGACATCTTAGAAAGAGGCTATCAGATTGGTATGAATGCAACGCACAAAAAAGGAAACGGTACACACCTGATGAGCAGAAGAGGAAAAAGCACCCACATCTAGGGCAGGTGGAGCAAGCACGAAGTTCCTCGCATCGCCATCAATTAGAAGAGGAACAAGGCTCTCCAGATATAAGACACCCTCGGGCTCCAAATGCAGTCAATGATCAGTCCCAATCAATGCCTCCTCTAAGGTAGGACCCACCATATCTCTCCTCTAGAACATATCAAGGGGAGGAGGATAAGGTACGCGACAGCCGGCAGCTCCCTTATGCTAGTCAACCATGCACTTACCAAGATACTAAGCACGACCAACCAGGGTCACGAATAGCACCCGCCTGTAGGTAATCTCCCTTGCTCCCTGCATCGCAGCTGAGAAGTCCATGGGATAGCCTTCCCACTACCATCGGAGATATATCTGCAATCAAAAATAAGAAACATGACTCAGAGCTTCAAAATTACAAAATAGAAAAATAAAAACAAAATGAAAGCAAGACAATACTAACCTGATCAAATGTTAACTCTGTAAGAGCCGCACGAGTAGCCTCTAAAGACCTCGTGGAGCCTCTCCAAGGCTGAGCAGTCCAAATGGGAAAACAAGGGAATCCCTCATATATCCCAGCAATTATAGGGGGAGCCAACACATGAAACTCAAAGGCCCAAATCTCCAGAAGAGATACGTCAGAAACAATATGCTTGAAAAAGAGAAGAGAAAAGGAAGAACTAATAAAGCATTTGAAGTAACTCACATCAACTGCTAGTGGCACACTACAAATCCGCGAGTTGCCTCTGCATGCATCATCCAAACCGTGGAGGAGATAGCCATAAGCAGCAAAACCCTAATCATAATCCTGCAAAACGTCGAGGTCTTGCAACAGAGGAAGTAACCAAGAGTCACTAGTGTTGTTCGTATTAGGGAACACCACCGTGCTCATCAGGTAGAAAATGAAGTACCGAGCATGTCTCTCAATGCTAAGGGCACCATCACCAGCAGCACCATCACACGCTCACCAAAGCCAATCATAAGAGATCAGACTGCCATGGCCGACTCTAAACTTAAGAGGATAGCTCAATAGATCACGACACAGCCCTGTCGGATCCTCTTGAATATCAAAAGGGATTCGCTGGCTAGCAAAAGTGAATCCCATGATGGCAGTAAAATTGAGGGGCGTAATCATCATCTCCCCGAACTAGAAATGGAAGGTGTGCGTGCAGTCTAACCACCTCTCCACCAGAATAGTCATCGTCGTCTGATGACTCCTCAATGTCCCTAGCCCTCCAATAGATCGTCCAAAAGGCCATCAAAGCCGAGACCATGCACCTGGTCTCGCACCCCTGTAGGTAGCCTCCGATATAGCTTTTTAGCACTAGTAAAGCTACCAGGTAGGACTAAATGGGTCACTAGGCTCTAAAAGGGAAGTCAGCAAAACATATATTCTGACTCAGAAATTTTTACTCAAATATGATCACCAACACTAACTGTTATTTACTTGTTACTTGCAAGTAAATGAACCTACATGATCATGATGAGGAACACAGCAAACGAGTCCTAGCATACAGCCTAAGAGAAACAAAGTCCTCGCAAAACACAAGGAAGCTAATATATCGAGGGAAGTATCATAAGCATTATATCTTAAATAGTCTAACTTATTCCTAAGTTCACAAGCACTAACTTCCTATATTCTATTATGCAAGAGAGATATAGCAGGAAGTTTAAAAAAATGAGTTCGGGGTACTAACCTCCTACCGATGAAGTACCCAGACGTGCTCCCTCAAGTTTGAGATGAGAGGAACCTCGTGCCCTCTCCTCGCTCTGTACCACATGCGATGAGCAGGCACTGGCTTTTGATGTGCCACACCACCCACAGCTTAATCCACAAGGTCTCTTACACCCTCTATGTCGAGATCCTCTAAGTTAAATGCAAGGTTAGGGTCGACATCCCTAAGACCGCCTTCACCTTATTGCATGGGTAGATTTGGAGCAAGAAAACCTAAGAGTCCAGAGAACCTAAGGAGGAGAGAGAAAAAAGAATGAAAAAATGAAGAAAAGTGAAGAAAAGAAGCCTTTTATAGGCTAAAAACTCATACGTCAAAATGGACCCACGCTCGTGGGTTATTGACCCACTAGAACCATACCCGTGAGTCATTGACCCACACTCGTGGGTCGTTTGATCCACATGCGGGGGTCATACCTACGACACAGCCTGAGGCCTACTAGAACCTCCGGAATGCGTATTTTTGCAAAGTAGAGCTTCAAAGAGGTCCTAATAGCACAATGAAGGCCTGAGACTCAACCCAAGACATAATTGGAAGCCAAAAACTCACAAAAAGGTTAAAAATGACCCCGGAAAAGCACCAAAAACTCAAGGAAGTCTGCTATGACCTTTCTTCTCATTCTTTTTTCAAATAAAATCATATGTTCATGCATTCATACATATACTTGATTTCCAAACATCATTTTTAGTGCTCTCGGAGGAGTACTAGCACTGGAGATGGGGCACGTGGTAGGGACGAACTAGTCAACGTCGACAGCAACTGTCTCACTTTGATGAGATTTTCAAAGCTTTTCGACCTTGATCAGCAGCTCTAAGCCAGGATTCTCACTTCTAATCAATCTAACACTTGGAAACCTCTTGAGAAATAGAAAATCTATTAAAAGATGAGTTGCAGGGAACTGAGATGATCGGGTAGCTCGCGATTGTGACGTCAAACCTTGGAAGAGGCATAAATGTAAAAAGGAAGAGAAAAAAATAAAAAAATAAAGAAAAAAAGAAAGAAAAAAGGGAGGAAA
>CATIWM010710229.1:0-14358 GCA_949671775.1 Mallotus repandus
TTCAAGGTTTTGGCCTTCATCAAGATCATGCTTCCAAACCCATGTGTTGTTAATCATTGAAAATTATTTAGAATTCTTGGTGAAGGTTTCATTAAGAAGAAATGGTTTAGTCAAAGGCAAGGTAGAGAGATCAATGCCATAAAATTGAGCTAAATTTGTAACAATTCCACCAACACAAATAGCATTGGTTGAACTATCACATAATCTTCCTAAGGCAATGAGTTCAATGTCAGTAAGACAATGGAGAATAAAAAGGTCATCAAGAGAGATTATTTTATTGCTAAGGGCTCTACCATTAATGGAATAAGTGAGAAAGCAATGGTTATGTCACAAAGCTTTGGATTTAAGATTGTAGGCCTTGGTATGCCCGGTGGAGAAATGTGAGGCTTGAGGGGCTTGAACTTTGTTCCAATAGGTGTGGGGAAGCCAATTGGGTTGCGCTTGAATGTGGCCCTCTTGGGTGAAGCCAAAAAGAGTATTAAATTCAAGGTGAGTCATGAATCGTTCTCTACCACCCAATTTAAAAGGACATGAAGAAGTAGGTATTATCATCATCATAGAGGATGGAACGAAAATTGAAAGTGGAAAGAAATTCCATAATCCCAAATAAGGATAAAAGGGTCAAGGATTGAAAGCAAAATTATACAAACCCGCTCTATGCAAAAGTTCTTTGACTTCTTCAAAACATCCAAAGGCTTTTAGTGTGAATTCATCCATGAATTTAGAGGGAATAAAAGTCCTCTTTTGAAATTGAGCAAGTCTGTTCTTAACATCTTGAGAATAATAAGGAAAAGGAGGATGTGTTTTTTTAGGTTTATCCTTTTTAGAGGTTGAATCTTGGGAAGAGGAAGGAACCTTTTTATGGTTTCTTTGGAGCCATGGTAAAAGAAAGAAAAAAGATTGCTAAGAAGAAAGAAATAAAGGATAAGAGAATAGTAAAAAAATTGTGAAAGAGTAGAGTAAAAAAAGCCAAGATGGAATAGGAGAGTATTTATAGAGGTAGGAAGGGAGAGGATGAGATAAGAATTTGAATTTTGGTCAAAAAATGCATCAAAAACCATTTCTGTCAAGGATTGATGTGCTCATTCAATGCATGGACTCAATTTTCCATATGTTGTTAGGAATGATGTCCCAGTTGGGACATTGATTATCCTGGCCCGGACATACATGTCCCGAGCAATATCACAATCGAGATCGGTACGGGAAGAAAATCAAGAACTGTCAAACAAGTGTCCTGATCTTGTTTGAGCATAGTCCCAATCGAGACAAGGCTCGTGGCAACCTTGAAGCTTTTAAAAAAATTTCAATTAAGTCTAGAAAACTTTACAATTTAGTCCCTACAAACTAAATGCACATTTATTTGGAATTAATTGATAGATAAAGAGAATTTAAAAAGAAAGAAGGCCAAGATCATGTAATAATGAGCATGTGAGTAAAAAGAAGAATTTTATTTTGCTAATATGAAAATAATTAATTAATTGAATTTTAATTCAATAATTAACCATTAATTAGTAAAATAGGAAGGATTCAAAAAAATAAAGAATTAATTTTTAAAGAATGGATTAAAAGAAGAAAAAAAATTAACTTTAATCAAATAAGCATGTCATACAACACTCAATTCAACTAACTTCCAAAAATTATTTCAACATATAATTTATCACCTTGCAATAATATTATTGAAGTGCAAAACATTTGATTAACAATACATATGCATCAATGCAAGCTAGAACCATCAATCATGCCAAGCTCATGTTTAATGAAATTTATTCTCTCCTCATTGAAAGATTTGGCGAAAATATCCACAAGTTGATTATTTGTATCAACAAATTCAAGCAAGATATCACCACATTGTACATGATCTCTAAGGAAATGATGTCTAATTTCTATATGCTTGGCTCTAGAGTATTGAATGGGGTTTTTGCTAAGGTTTATAACAGTTGAATTGTCATATTTGATAGGAATGTGATTAAGTTCTATGCCATAATCCCTAAGTTATTATTTTTGCCATAACACTTGTGAGCAACAACAACTAGCTGCCATATATTTGGCTTCGATAGTGGACAAGGCAACCGAAACTTATTTCTTGCAAAACCAAAAAACTAAGCAATTACCTAAAAATTGAAAAGTTTTAGAAGTGCTCTTTCTATCTAGCAAACTATCGGCAAAGTCAGCATCTGAATAACTAATTAAGTCAAAAGATGAATTCTTAGGATACCAAAGTCCTAAATGCAAAGTTTCAATAAGATACTTAAAAATTCTTTTGATTGCATTCAAGTGAGACTCCCTAGGACTAGATTGAAATCTAGCACACAAGCATGTAGCAAACATTATATCTGAACTACTTGCGGTTAAATAAAGAAGTGATCTGAACATACCTCTATATTGCTTTTCATCAACCGGTTTGCCATTCTCATCCTTGTTGAGTTTGGTGGTGGTGCTCATAGGAGTCTTGCTTGACTTCGCTCCATCCATGCCAAATTTCTTGAGAATGTCTCTTGTATACTTGGTTTGGTTGATGAAGATCTTGTCCTTGCATTGCTTGATTTAAAGTCCAAGGAATAACTTGAGCTCACCCATCATGCTCATCTCAACCCCTTGCATCAACTTAGAAAATTCCTCAAAAAAGCAATGATTAGTAGCACCGAAAATAATATCATCAACATATATTTGAATAATAATTAAATCATGCTTGGATTTCTCAATGAATAGAGTTGTGTCCACTTTTCCTTTAGAGAAACCTTTCTCTAATAAAAAAATTACTCAACCTTTCATACCCAAGCTTTAGAAGCTTGTTTTAATCCATACAAGGCTTTAGAAAGTTTAAACATATGATTAGGAAAATTAAAAATTTCAAAACCTAGAGGTTGTTTAACATAAACCTCCTCTTCAATACAGCCATTTAAAAATGCAGTTTTAACATCCATTTGAAAAAGTTTAAAATCCATGTAAGATGCAAATGCAAGTAACATTCTAATAGCTTCTAACCTTACAACAGGAGCAAAGGTTTCATCACAACCAATGCCTTCCTCTTGATTATAACCTTTAGCTACTAGTCTAGCTTTGTTCCTAGTTATGACACCTTGTTCATTTAATTTATTTCTAAACACCCTTTTGGTGCCTATAATTGGATGATGTTTAGGTCTAGGAACCAAGGTCTAAACCTTGTTTCACTTAAATTGATTTAACTCTTATTGCATAGAAATGACCCAAAACTCATTACTCAATGAATCATCAATATTTTTGGGCTCAATTTTCTTTTTGAATGCTTTTTGAAAAGCTTTCAAAAGCTTTAAAAACATCATTCTTATGAGCAAGAAAACACACCCAAGTGTATCTAGAGTAATCATCAACCAACACATATGCATACTGCATTCCACCTAAACTAGCAACTCTAACAGGTACAAATAAATCCATATAAATAAGTTCAAGTGTATTAGAAGTGGAAACTACACTTTTTAGCCTAAAGTAAGATTTGGATTGTTTTGCCTTTGACAAGCATCACAAGGCTTAGCCTTAGTGAACTTCAGTTTGGGTAACCTAACCACAAGTTTATGCTTTCTAAGAGCATCCAAAATCTCAAAGTTTGCATGTCCTAATCTTTTATGCCAAACTCATGTGTCATGGGAAATAAACATCAAACATTTAATGTCTTTGCTATTAACTTTATTCCCAATGACATAGACATTGTGTACTCTTTCACCATTAAAAATTACTTTGTCATGATATAGATTATTAACAAAGCAATTTCTTAGATAGAAAGTGACTTTATTTTTCATGTCACACAATTGACTAATACTAAGCAAATTATGCTTAAGACCATCAACAAGCAATATATAATAAATAAGGATTGAGGGTTACCAATTTCTCTAATGCCTACTATCTTCCCTTTGGCATTATCCCCAAATGTGACATGACCTCCATCCTTAGCATCAAGTTTGTTGAATTGCTCATTGTCTCCCATCATATGTCTTGAATATCCACTATTAAGGTACCACTTGCTTTCTACTCTTGTGGACTTTAAGCACACCTATATATCATAATTTAAACATTCTTTTAAACCCAAACCTTTATTGGTATAGGTTGGTTAGTCTCTAAGTAGTCCAAAGGAAGCAATTGCTAGTGTAATCTTCTATAGAAGCACACATTGTTTATGTGACCTTTGGTCATGCAATAAAAGCATTCCACATTAGCAAATTTATTTCTCCTAATAGCATATAATTGCTTAGTATATGAAATATGCCTTTTGTGTTATCGTTGTGTGGGCTTCCTAAAAGCTTTTTTTGTCATAGGATGAGAGTGAGATGTACATTGACAATGGCATGTCTTGGTTGAGGCCTTTTAGTTTGTGCCTTACCTTTTTGTGTCAAGGAAGGTTGGGTCTTATGAGACTTGCCCTTATCATTTGACATATGAGACCTTTTAGCTTTGAAAGCTTGAGTCTCAAGAGGTTTAAAAGTAGAAGGAGTAGAATCACATGAAGCTTTAATAAAGTTAATATAAGATGATGATGAGGAAGATGTTCCATTAGTATATCTAATTCCATGAGTATCCCTATAGAATTTTTTAGAATCAATAAGACTATTTAAAGTCTCTTTTCCCTTTTTGAATTTAGAAATAAAATTCTTTAACTCTATGACCTCTCTAGAAAGCTTAAGATTTTCATCATTTACTTTCTTGAGTTGGTCCTCCAAGGAATTAGAAGATTTCAAATCATTTTAAAGCTTTTCATTAAATTCAACAAGTTTAGAAAAATCATTTTTTAAGCATTCAAATTCCTTGGATAAATTATATAGCTCATGCTTTAAAGCTTTTTCTTAGAGAGCAAGCTTTTACATTTAAGTATGAGTTTGCTCACAATAAAGGTCTCATCATCATCATCATCATCATCATCATAATCACAAGAAGAATAAGAAGTAGTGTTACCTCATTTTTATCTTCAAGAGCCATAAAGCGAAGGTTGGCCACTTCTTATTGTTCCTCTTTTTTCTTTGATTAAGAGGAGTCATCCCATGAAGCTTTAAATGCCTTCTTCTTATCCTTTACTCCTTTGTTTTTGAATTTGAGCTTGGGGCACTCACTTCTAATGTGACTTGGTTTCTTGCATTCGTAGCAAGTGACCTCTTTGTTCTTCTTGCCTTCATACTTCTTATGGTCTCTTTGTCTTGAGAAGCTTTTTCTTTTCAAGAACTTCTTGAATCCTCTAGTGATCATGGCTAGCTACATCATCTTCACTAGAGTTTACCAAGCTTTCATCCTCACTTGCTTCTTGAATGGCCTTTAATGCAATGCTCTTTTTCTTCTCTTTTTCCTCATCCCTCTCATCTCCTCTTTGCTTGAGTACATCGGTTGAGAGAGTTGAGAGGTCCTGAGCTTCCTCAATTAAAGTGACTTTAGATTTCCAATCCTTCTTAGGTAAGATTCTTAGAATCTTATTGTTCACTTCTTCCTTGGAAAAATGTTTTCCAAGTTTCTTTAGAGTAGTAATAAGAGCATTAAGATGATTAGTCATTTCCATTATTGATTCTTGAGGCTTCATCTTGAAGAGTTCATATTCATACATGTGGAGTTAAATCTTCTTACTTCTTACTTGCACATTTCCTTAGTAATGATTCTTAAGAGTTTCCCACACTTCTTGTATGGATTGGCAATGTTGAACTTTACCACCTTATTCTCTTGACATAGAGGAAAGTAGAGTGATCATTGCTCTCTTATTTTTGTGATTCTCTTCTTTTTGAGTTTGACTCCATTAGCTTATTTCAAGAATCACTTCCACTTCATTTATTTTACCTTGTGGAGGTTCCCAACCATCTAAGATGACATCCCACAACTTTATTGGATCACTATCTAGATAGGATTCCATTTTGAATTTCCAATGTGGATAGTCAATCCCATCAAAGAAAGGTCTAAGAGAAGAAAAGTTTAAAGATTCACTTCCCATGATCTTAAATTCTAGCAATTAAGTACCTAGAATACAAGCTCTGATACCAACTAAAATTTCCCTAGAGTGGGGTGAATAGGGCTTTTATAAATTTAAAAGAAAATTAAGTAGATTAAACAACGATTAAGGTAGAAGAAAGAAAGAACACAACTAATTAAGGAGTGTGGTTTATCAACAAACCTACGTCTCCACCTAACTCTCCCAAGTTAGGATTTTTAAATCACCATAATCTATTCACTTAGATTGATTTTTACACCTTTGAGTTTTAGGCTCAACTCTAACCTTACAAACAAGAGTTTAAGATCACTCTTCAACCTCATTCCTAAGTGTTTTTAGTAGGCAAACACTTCAACCTTTCACACAAGCATAAAGCCTCACTTCTCTTTTCTAAAACCCTAAAAAATAGAAGAAGAAGAGTTCCTATTCTAACACACAAACCCACTCTCAAGGGAGTTAATGAATACAAAGAAAGTAGATGAGAAATTAACTGCTCAAATGAATGCTAAGAGTAAAAATTCAACAACCAAGGTATGTAACTCTTTAATGAGCTTCCATGAGTTATTTTTATAGCTTGAGCATAAAAAATGTGGCTATTTAAGCCATTGATATCGTCCCAAACTCTTCAAGCTTCATTAAATGTAATTAAGCTTTTTGCAGAAATTTGGTCAGTCCAAATCGGGATGTTTAAGAAAAGTAGTCATTGAAGCTGACAAGACTATAGATTTTGAAAGGGAAAAGATATGTCCTAGTTGGGGAAGTGCTCAGGACTGATGTCCTGAGTGGTATCCCGATTGGCACTACGACCAAGAAGGGTACTGCCCAATCTTTGAAATTTGCTTGACTTATCCCCAGTGGCATCCCGATCGGGATGGAGACCAGGATGGGCACTTCTTAATCATTCAAAAATTATCATCTTGAGTCTTGGTCAGTTTGAATTAGTCCTAGGTGAGATTCTCTTTTCCTGGGTAATGTCCCGGTTGAGACAATGCTCGGGATTAGTATTGCCTCTTTCAGTATACAAGAAGAAAGATGATAAAAGAAAGTTCAAAACAAGATTTGAAAATAAAAGAAGAATTGTTTACAAATAAAAACAAATAATAAATAAATGAAAAACAAATGAATTCTAATCATCGTAGGACCTTTGAGGCTCATTTAGATGATGTATAATCATCATGGAATGCATAGGAGCCTTTAAGACCATCCTCGGAGTCATTTCAGAGCAAGAAATGCACATTTTTTAAGCTCAGACATGGATGGCCGGATTTACCACCTAAATAGCTAGATTTGGCCTTCTAATAGCCAATCTGAGAGCCTCCAATAACTGAATTTAGAGCATGAATAGCCGATTTGGCTATTCATGAGCCAAATTCGGCTGTTCATCACTGTACAACCTTAAAATGAACTTTTTTCACCAACATTTAAAAATACAAAGCCCCAAACCAACAAATAAAGACACAAGAAGAAGAATAAAAGGTTTTTGAAAATTTTTAGCCTCAGAATTTGAGATTAAACTCACCCAAAACAAGATATTGGAAGAAGGAAAGCAAGTAGAGGCTAGTTTAGAAAAAGCTTGATTTGAGTGATTGTTTGAGGGTATTTTGATATTATTTTTAGGAGGATTTTTATACTGGAATTAAGGTTGATATGTAAGGATTTGAAGGTTATTTTTGGGTTAGAAATTGGTGAGAGATTGAGAGAGTTAAAGGAGGTAATGTTTAGGCTAGTTTTCTCTTTATTTTTCACTCTTATTTTTGTGAGTTTTTATTTCTCCATAATTTCTCTAATTCTCACTAATTTTCCTCCCCCATTTCAACTCCTTAAAGCTAATATTTATAAAAAAAAGCCTTGATGGCAAGTAGGTTAATTATTTAGTTAGGATTAAGGCTTAAAGGGTAAAATGAATATCCTTCTCCATTATAATAGTGCCAATTGTCTTAGTATGTACCTTAAATAGCATATTCCTTACTTGGAGAGTACCAAATATGATAAGTGTCTCAAGTGACTTCACATTATGGAAAGTGTCTCAAAGGAACCTCATATAATGACAAGTGTCCTAGGAATGCTGAGGTGGACGTACGTAGGACCCATTTTGACCACCGGAGGTCAAAATTTTAACTTTTTGCCAAATGAGACCTATAGGCACACTATAATTTTAAAAGACAGTTTCAGACTAAAATTCAGCTCTGGAAGCTCAATTTGACCTCCGAAAAGGTTGGTTGACCAAAGTTTGACTTTGATCTCGGGGCTTCCTGAGGTTAAACCAAGGCCCACAAAATAAAAACCAGTTTGAAAAATAGATATTATTAACATAAAATACCCTTTTTTTTGGACATTACTTATTGACATGAAAGACAAGACCTAACTATGATTGTTTCACTCTCATTCATCAAAATCTCTTTCTTAACTCAAACAATATTTGTGAAAGGCTTGGTAAGGGTTTGATTTGGTTTCGATAGGGTTCAACAAGTGATCAGGTAAGGCTTCAATGTCTCGTATGGTTGTGAAATGGTTTAGAACTCACTTTCCTTCATCAATCTCATTTGTTGATGAGATATTTCTATTTTCATCATTAGCCTTCAAGGTTTTGAAAAATGACTCAAATGGTTAGAAACTGGAGCAGAGATTGAAAAGCAAAGATTAGTATCTGCAAATCAATAACACAAAATAAGAATAACACAAGATCTCATAAAATTATTATAATCATAATGATCAAGACAATACAAAAATATATTAAGATATCGACCAACATGAAAGCAATAATAAAGATTGAGATTATAATAGAGATTAGAGTAGAGATTCAAATGAAATCAGAATGATGACATAAATAAAAAGCATAAAAAATATAAAAAGCAATGCTAGTAAAAGTTAGTAAAGTAAGTAGAGTTAGTAGTGTTAACTTAAGAGATTGAGAGATTTGATTGTTGATAACAAGAGATATATCAAATTCAACATGAGATGCTAATGTAAATACATGATTCACATAACAAAATAAGGATAAGGTGTATGCAAATACACATGATGCATGATGCAATTTGGGGTACATGCAAGATGAATGCAAATTCCAGGATACATGCAATAATGACAGTGATGCAAGTCAAAATGCACACAAAATGCATCTAAGAATAACAAATGAAGCACATGCATAATAGTGATATGCAATCAAGTACATTTGCAAATATGTAAGAGACAATAAAAAGGTTAGTAGCAATAATCATTAAATAACCACATAAAAAACAAGTGTTAGTAATAATTATCATTAATAGACAATAATAATAAACAATAATTAGTGATAATAATAATCAATAAACACATCATAAATAAGAGTTAGTAATAATAACAATTACACATAATCACAAGCATAAAACCTATATCTTGCAATTAGAGTATAAGACAAAGAAAGGAATGAACATCATATTGTGTTTATTATTCACCAATTATATAGGTATATATACAAGTTGAGAAAATCCTATTCTAGGAAGGAGAATAAATTACAATTAATAACAATAAACCACCCTATAAATCAGTGAGTTAATCACCTCCTATTCTATACTATACAACCTATAACACTCCCCCTCAAGCTGGAGTATAGATGTTAATCATAACAAAGCTTGCTACAAAGTTAGTAATAATAACAATTACACACCACAACTTAGCTGGCATTGAGACCATAAAACCTACTTTATTGAGAAGTTAATATATCCATATTATCTCACACTCAGGCTTGGCCATAGCCCTATATTTAGATTATACACTTGATCATGAAACTACATTTTATTTCTTACTTTTCCACGAAACTAAATTATCTAACAAGAATACAATATCTTGAAGTGGTTCTTTGATGTCCCCTAATTCCTGCCCAATCAGCATCTAAAAAACATTTAATCCTAGTGTGACCATGATTAATATATAGAATTCCACATCTAGGTGCCCCTTTTAAATAGCACAAAATTTTCTCCATTGCCTTCCTGTGATAAACAATTGAAGATGACATATACTGGCTTGCCACACTAGCTGAATAGACAATATCTGGATGAGTCATAGTAAGATAATTCAACTTCTCAACTAATCTTTTAGAAATCTTAAGATCTTCAAACAACTTACCATTTTTTGTAAGTTACATATTATGAACTATTAGAGCACTACGTGTTTTAGCCACTAATTTTCCTATTTTAAATAGTAAGTCAAGCACATACTTCCTTTGAGATAAGAAGATTTCTTTCTTACTCCTAGTCACTTCAACTTCCAAGAAATACTTGAACATTCCCAAATAATTGGTATGAAATTATGTATGGAGAAAGGATCTAAAGGATGAAATTCATATAGAGTCGCTGCCAATTATTACAATAACATCCACATACATAACTAATATAATGATGCTGCCATTAGATTATTTGTAAAAAATAGAGTGATCAAACTTACTTTTCTACATGCCAAACTTCTCAACAACATGACTAAACTTACCAAACCAGGCACATGACTTTGTTTCAAGCCATAAAAGGATTTATAAAGAGGACATACTTTCCCAGACTCCCTCTAAGATACAAAATTAGGTGGTTGCTCCATATAGACTTCCTCCTAAAGGTCATTATGAAGAAAGGCATTTTTGATGTCTAACTGATGCAAAGGCCAATGATGAGTAGCTGCCATAGAAATAAATAGCCTTGCAGAGGTAAGTTTTGCAACAGGAGAAAATGTGACAAATTAATCTACTCTATATATCTTAGCATATCCTTTAACAACAAGGGGACCTTTCAATCTAGCAACAGAGCCATTTAGATTAACTTTAATTGAAAACACCCATTTACATCCAATAGTCTATTTTCCTACAAGTGAATTGACCAAAGTTCAAGTACCATTGGCATCCAAAGCATTCATCCCTTCAATCATAGCATTACGCCATCCAGAATAGGCTAAAGCTTCATAAATAATATTAGGAACAAAAATAGAATTGAGAGATGCAATAAAAGAATAAAAAGAATATGACAAATGGTTATAGAAAACATAGAAAATAAAAGAAGATATTGGATAGGTTCATGTATGTTTACCTTTATGAAGAGCAATAGGAAGATCATTATAAGGAATAAGATCTAATGATGAAAAAACTGGCTCATTGGGAAATGGAGTATGAGGATTAGAAGTAGGTGCAGTAATAGGCTCAAGAGCAAGATCGAGAGGTTGTGTCAAGCGGGAATATGTCTATTTTATAAAAGGTATAACAGGAGCTGAGGGAGGAGAATCATAAGATGGTATAATAACATAGATTAGTAAATCATCATCCTCTCTCTGATTAGTAAGACCTAAAGATGAAGAAAATGGTGTATATTCCTAAAGAGTAACATCAGTTAACACAAGGTACCTACTAAGACTAGGACAATAACACCTATATCCTTTTTGCACACAAGAATATCCAAGAAAGATGCATCTCAAAGATTTAGGATTAAGTATTATAACATGAGAACGAACATCCTAACCAAAGCAAGTACAACCAAATATCCTAAGTTTAATGGGAAACAATATCTTATTAAGAAAGAGAATATAAAAAGGTGTCTCACTAGACATGACCAAGGAAGGCATGCGATTGATAGAAAAACAAGCTGTAGAAATAGCATCAGCCCATAAATATTTAGGAACTTGCATCTAGATGTTTAATAAAGAATACCATAGTTGATCATATAATTTTGAAACGTTTCTGATAGATATTCTTTAGCATTATCACTTCTCAAAATTTGCACAGGCATACTAAATCAAGTTCGAATTTTAGGACGAAAAGTAGAGAAATGAGAGAATAATTTTGAACGATTTTTCATTAAATATAACCATGACATTCGAGAATAATCATCAGCAAAAGTAACAAAATATCTAAATCCAGTGTTAGATACAATTGGATAAGGACCCTAAAATATCAAAATGCACTAACTCAAAAGAAGCATTAGCTCATTTATTGACTCTTAACTAAGAATTAAGAAGATGGTGTTTGGTAAATTGACAAGACCCACAATCTAAAGAGGATATGCTAGAGAACTGAGGACAAATTTTCTTTAATATAAGAAGAGAAGGATGACTTAACTGGCAATGTTCTTTAAAATGAGCGACAACTTTGATACATGCTATAGATTTTTGTATTTATGTATCAAGGATATAGAGGCCTCTAGATTCATGTCCCTTGCCAATAACCTTCTTCGTTATAAGATCCTAAAATAAACAATAATTAAGAAAAAAATGACACAAAAATTGAGAGTGCGAGTGAGTTTACTGATATAAATCAAATTAAAGGATAATTGAGGTAGACTAAGAACATATGACAAAGAGATTGATAGTGTGGGATTAATTGTTCCAGACCAATAACACAAGATGTTGAACCATTAGCTAAAGTAGTAGGAGAGGTAGATTTATGTGACTAAGAGGTAAAGAATAAACTAGAATTACCTGCCATGTGATTTGTAGCGCTAAAATCAATGACCTATTTTGAAAATGAGGAAATAAGACATGTATTAGGTTTACCTGATAATGGCAGTAATAAGACTGGATTGAGGTTTCATTGTTTATTAAATTTGAGACAATCTAGCATACTTATCTACATATATTATAATAGAATTTTCAGAGGTCTCAAAAGTAGATAAAACGTGGGTAAATTAAGCTTTCTTATACTACCACTTCTAACAATCTCGCTTGATATGTCAACTAAATCTCGGGAGCTATTAAAATTGGTTGTTTGGTGATTGCAATTGTGAAATATGTGGGCTTTGATATGGATAATATAACTTTTAAAAAGGTGAGCAATGATGAAATGATTGACATTAATATGATGCAATCCATTATTTTGGTTGAGGGGCTTTATGGCAAGTATAGTAGGTTCACTCAACACCCACCTAGTCAAGCTTCCTTTGTAAGAGAGCCGGAGAGAGAAGACATAAAGGAAGATAAGGAAGAGACCAATTTGAATATGGTCATTGATACGCTAGATGGTTTAGAGCTGCAAGTGGGTGTTTTGGATAGTAATGTGGAAGATTTGACTCGAAGTGTACAACTCATGAACCACAATATGTAAAGTTTTTGGAGTGAAATTACTACAAGTTATAGATGTAGTAAGGTCAATTGGATGTCTAGTGGGTAAATTCATAATCATAGTTATATGTTAATGCACAAATTTATATTTCATTAAAATTTTGAAAAAAAAGGAAGTAATAGGGTTTCCAACAATGAGTTGTTACTATTATGGTGTATGTATACTAACACCAAAATATCTAATACATATTTTGTTTTCTAGTTTATATGGCATCAGTTGTGCAGGCAAGAAAGGCAATAATTTTTTTATGACATATAATCACACGATAGGCTCTATATACTTCTCCATTTTTATTTTAGCCTATCATGAGATAAGGAAATTAAAGTCTGGACTCTTGATGCAGACCTTCTAATTTATGTTGAGATAATCATAAAATTGAGGGACTTAAAGAATGCAAATACCCGTAGGTGTTAGTTGATGCACGAAAACATCAAGCATCAAGGAATTGTTCCTGTTCCTTATGATGAGGAAATGGAGGAAGTTAGAAATCAAGGTGTATATGATGAACAAGAGGCAATATCTAGGGAAGCTTTTGTGTGTCTGCAAGTCTTGGCTCATCTTAATGCTTTTAAATGCAGATGGATGTGAGACTTGATGACCTTCAACATCACATGAATGAATTTAAGAGTCAATAAGCTTATTAAGGAGATAAGCTTAAGAGGTTCATAGAGGCTGTAGACAAGGCATTCCATCTCCTTCACCTTCAAGTTCATCTTAATAAGGGGAGTATTTTTTTCATTGTTTAAGTTTTTGTTTGCTTTATTTTAGGTTTTATTTTTGTTTTAGGTGGGGGGAACATTTTTCATGCATATTGATTAGGTTAGGATATTAAATTTGCATGGAATAAGCTAGGTATTTTTAAGATATGTTTGCATACATTACACTTGAATTCTTAAGGCCTATTAATATGAAGACTCTTATTCATCAAATTTGATTTTCTTGAGCATCTATGATATTCTCCAATTATTATTGAGTTTTTAATGTCTAAGCTAGAGTGATAATTTAAGGTTAAATTTTTTTAAACTTCTAATGAAATTAATGTTTACTTCTCTTTTGAGTGAATGAATTTTACAACTTAATGTCTGAGAAAGGTGTTTATAAGTATAATAGATTTTGATTTTTAGTTAGTTTTTCAATCTAGTAAAAGATTTGGTATTTTCAAGATATAAAAAATTTATTGTTTATTGAGGATCTAAAATGTAAATTAAATCTTTATATGTAACACCCTATACACTTAGTATTAATACACATCATGATATCTTATAAAATATTATTAATCATCCTTTTGTCACATGTAACTATTATACACACGTTTATACTTATTCGTACACGCATACAAATATTTTACATTAAC
>CATIWM010710287.1:0-14241 GCA_949671775.1 Mallotus repandus
GAGAGTCACACTCAATATGAATGCTCCCACTCCGTGCCTTAGGCTGGTCAAGCCCAGAGGCATAAACCAGGAAACTCGTACCAGAGATACCCCCGAATAGGTTGTTCCTAGAACAATATTTATATAATTTTTTCTAAAAAAATTATATAAATATTATTTTAATAAAATAAGAATTATATATGTATAAATTATTTTTAATATCAAATCCTTGAACATATATTTGTACACATTCATATCATTTTCAATTTTTTTTATAAGGCATTAGACACATAAATATATTTTTATCCTAAGTAAATTAATTAATATCTATATTATTCACACTATGATTTTATTTTAACAATTAGTAAGTATATACTTTCCTAAACTACTAAAACAATAAAAAAATTAAAAATATGACAACTAAAATCTATAATAATTATTATAATATTACATTTTTTGAAAAAATAATGAGAGATATAAAAACTTAAATCAATTAATATAATCTAATTTTTAAGATAAGGTCAAATATAATATAATTTTAAAAGAAAAAATTTTCACCAAAAAAAATTTTAAGGTCCAATAGTAACTTTGAAACATAATTGAGAGTCTAATTTAACCCTTCAGCCTTTTATAATATTCAGAGATAACAAAGTTATGTTGCCAAAAAAAAAAAAACATATTTACAAGTTTTAAGAGGAAATTAACCGTCTGAATGTGCTTGGCCACTGGCACCAAGCAGGTCTACGGTTCGAAACCGGCAATCCCCCTCCCCCAATAAAAAAAAAAGAAGGAATTAACCACTCAATTAGAAGCAATAATAATAATAATAATAAAGACTGTTTTAGCTGGGGCACGCATGCAGAAAAAGAGAATATGCTGAGAGATTTGCATCTATGAACAGGGGGCAAATATAGAGGTTTCAATAATCTGTTGTACAAAGATGTAGTTAAATGCATAATGTACTTGAGAGATTCCCCTATTCAGCTTTTGATAGAAGCCCTTAAAATGACTGTAAATACACGACCTGCTCTTGAGATAGCAAGTTGTGTTTCCATCCATCAACTTCCATACTAATAATTAAGAGCTGTTCATTTGGAATTGCCTCACAACACAGCCATCCCCAAATATTTTTCAAAAAAATTCAAGCATCCTTATCAAATACCAATTCGTATATCCATTCCGGGCGTTGCACATATCTATTGCAGTACACGGATGGATATATCACGATTTAATTTCACACGACGAATCAACCAAAAATAAGTATCAATATACCATAAAGGCTTTATATTGCAATTTCATGTCGATAGGTCCACAGCTCAAATATAAGGCATGCACTTTGGTATTTCCTTGCAACTCTATAAAAATGAATGCCTCTGCACTATTCAAACATTCCTTCTTGCCTGCCTCAGAGCACGGAACTGTATAATCAGAATATATGAGGAGCTTCAAATACATTGACCAGAGAACACAGTTGAAATTGGACATAACAAATAAATGAAATGGAATACTCCTAAGACTTGCTTTCAGAAACTTGTACATATCTGAATCAATGCTGAGTACATCTTGCACAAATTATTCTTATTATAAATATCACTAGTTCAAAAAAGAAAAAAGAAAAAACAAGTCAACATTAACTGACGCTTCTTAAAAACCTAATGTATTTACTAAACCTGTACAGCCAAAAATTGTGTCAACACTCCGTTTGTTTCTCGGTGGATGGAGGTTGATGGAGAAAGATCTAGATCAATTACCAATGCACTGTGCCAAGATGCCATTATAGAGGCTTAAAGCAGCATCCTTGCCACTCAAGTGGGTCCCATGAACTCCGATGCCTCAGGCAACCTCATTTCATCAATTCAGAACATCTGCAAACAATAGATTCAAAGATTCCAGTGGCTCTAAGCAGTTAATGAGGAAACAAGCATAAATACAGTGAACCCAAGAAACTACAACCTAGACACAACCTAAAGATGATTTGACAGGTTGACGACTGGACATGAGGAGCTTCCTTGTATCCTGTCATCTTTCGTTTTTCAACAGTTCTCCAACATAACAGTAGACATGAACCTATGGGAATCCATAGGTAAAGCCTCTAATCAAGGCACATCGGCACATAAGAGCTGAATTCGAGAACTGAACCTCATCAACTAACAGCACAGAACAACTTATATCCATGAAAAATTCCTATCAGATGTAAACAGGCTTGACATCATTAGAACCAAAACTTGTGGCACAAGCTGGACACTTGCGGTGACGACTTGCAATAATTCTTTGTACACAAGGATTGCAGAACAAGTGGTAGCATTTTGTAATGACAACCTGATGGGAAACCAGAAAAGATATTAGAAACTTCTAACAAATAAGGCACAAAGCATAGAAAGTTGAATGTTAAAGGTTCACTAATCACCTCGAATGGCCATAGTTACAGAATTTTTCTTTACCCAGACAATGGGAGGAAAAATCACTTATGTGAAACAGAGAGGATGAATTTTCAAAAAAATGAATGTGCAACAGAGAACTGAGTAGAGAGATCAATACCAAGTGACTATTTAACAGTCTTCTTTTTATCACTAAACACTGCTTTGTCATGCTAGAAAAAGAAAAAATTAATTACTATTCTTTTATTCTTCATCAAACTAGAAAGAATTCCATTCCATTCGTGTACTCTTCCGATCATCTTAAGGTTCAACTGCAACTTTTTAATTTGGGCGTAAACTCACAGGCAAACATTACCAAACTGAAGCTGTAACTGGATTCTCTTTCGTTGTTTTCCAAATTCTAATTCAAATTGAAATGAACAAATTTCAATTTTCACTTCACATATAAAAGTTTTTCACCAGATCTCAGTTTTATAAGAAAAATCATTAGAATAAAGGGTGAATTTATCATTAAAACATTCTAAAGAAATAATGAATGTAAAAATGTGTACCAGAAGAAACAAAAAAAAAAAGGAAAATTGCTTTCAATATTTCCAATTTTGAAAAGATTTAGGAAACCTACTTTCAAGAATTTCTGAAGTTTTCATCTAATTTTAGACATCTGGAAAACATGGCCTTCCAAATTTGGAAAGGATACATGTTTACATGTTATAGGTTTTCTAAATTCAGGAAAACATATTTCTACAATGTAACAGGTAATTGGAACATAGAGATGACTATTATAATACAATTTTCCACCTCAATGGGTAATTGCACTACCAATATTCAAGAACTCCAATAATATTAAAATGAATTCGTACAATAATTGTATGACACCAAAGTCCACAAAGAAGGAAACAGCAAACATTTACCTCTTTAGGTCTTTCATGGCATACACTGCACTTCACTATTTCCGTGTATTCCTTAAGTTCCTGCTGAAGCTTTTCTACAATTGATGACCCCTCAGTCTGTGCTCGAAGAGATAAAACCTTTCTCCTAGCTACTTCCAAATCCTCCTCTATCCTTCTCTTGTCAAACCTGATAAATAAATTATGAGGATCCATGTCTGGATTTGGCATAATCCAGGAGAAAAGAGTTATCTTTTATTACCTCTCTCTCTCTAGTTCTATCTGCAGCTCTAAAAGAGCTGCTCGACTTGTTACGACCTTGATTTGTGAGTCCTCCAATGACTCTCTTACTTGATTAGATGATTTTCTTACATCTAACAATCGCTTTTGAATATTTTCTAATGTACCTGAGTTCTGAAACTTCTCTTCAGCAATTTTGTGAACTTGGTCCAAACAAATTTTTAACTGCAAGACAGACCACAGCCAATATGTAAGATGCTGCACGAAATTTCATTCTTCCAAGCAAAAGTTACAAAGAAATACCTGATCATCAATTCTTGCGGCTTTTACATTGTAGAAATCAAAAGAAATATTAGCTTGCTGAATCTCCCTTTCCATGGTTCTTTTGTCCATCAGTAGAGTCTCTCGGTGCTGTCTTGCCCTCACACTTTCTAAGACAAGCTGAAACAGGGCCAACAACATTTCTTTAAATCAAATCAAACTATATAAATATGTATATATCACCACATCATGGATCTTCTAAATAAGCATTTGACACATAACAAAACCTGCTGCTCCATTTCTCAACTCTTTCCTAAATTATTCGTTCATTTAGATGTCCAGGTTTTTACAGTTATCCATCTATAACATATCCAAATTGTTAGTTCTATTAGCCTAAAGTTTGCAAGCGAACATAATATACCAGTGTAAACAAGTTTAAATGGAATTAACAAAAAAGACCACGTCATACCACTTCCTTGCAAAGCAAACACCACTTAGAAAAAAAAGTAGGTTCTTATTAACATGATTTTTCTCTTAAAAAAAATGAATCACTAGACAAACCATTGCATGCCATGGAATCTTGAGAAAAAAAAAATGCCAAAATACATAACTGCAGTCTGCTAAAATACATAGTACAACAGAACTAACAACTGAAGACCATGACTCCACAGCAACATGAAACTGAATGCATATTAACAAAGTACAATTGATGCAAAATGGCAATCACCTTAATGTTATAATCGTCTCTCTCTGTGATTTGCTGTAACAGATGCTGATTTTGAGTTTGCATATCATCATATGCTTGTCCAATTGTCTGAAGAAAAACCAGATTACCAAATTTTGCCCAATGCAACAATTGCACAAAAAAAGGTCTACAATAGTTAGCAGCAAGCTAACCTCTATTTCAGATAAGTATGCCTCATTTTCTTCATTTTTGGACTTCAGATTATCAGAAGATATAGATATATTCCTGAAGTGACAATAAAACAACTTCTTCAGACATCATACAGGTAAAGTAAAAAAAAGTGAGTGTATCTTTACAGGATGAAGTGATTGAATGCTGTGAAAAAGACTGTAGATAAAAAATATGAAGGGAAGAGAGAATGCTTCAAAATGGAAAAACTGCTTACTCAATGGAACAAATTTTCTTAAAAAAATAAACATAGGCATGAGAAGGTGCAACTGATTCAATTGGAAAATAAAATCATATTCTTGCTTATCTAAAAAGCTAATAAAAAATTGTGGAGGTATTTTATTCAGGATTGGGAGAAAGCTTTTTTCAGGCCATCAGAAAAATGTCCATGGCATTTTTTCTTTTTAAAGACACCATCCTGCATGCATAAAATCTAAACCAGAGGATATGATCATATTCAAATTAACATTTCCAAAAACAAACTACCTTTTTGAAGATTCCAACTTTTGTCTCAGGTCAGCAATCTCAGCTTCTGCAGCAGCTAGCCTCTGCTGGGATTTGGCTTCAGCTTCATTTGCTGTCTTCACTCGTAATTCTAAATGTTGCTCATCAAGACAGGATTTCAAACTTTGAACTTGGGCCCAAGCATTGTATTCAAGATCCCTAGCTTCTAAGACTTCCCTGCAGTTGCAGAGTAAACTTCAACAGAGATGAAAATGATCAAGCGAACCATGAGATGAAAATGACAATGGCATTATGCTGATGACAAGATTATGGAGTAGTTTAACTTAATGATAACAGTGGAAGCTAATGCATGGCTGGATGGCGGAAAAGATGATAATATAATAGAGTTACCAATTCACAAAAAGATCCACTGTTCATTATATTCAGTTTCAAAAACAATAAAATAATAAAATATTTATTATCACTACAAGGCAGATTGGCCAATAAATACATGATCCGGCTAAATAGAATGGATTTCAAGAGAGAAAATACAGGAAGCAGCTCTAACCTTGAAACAGTGGATTCACGTTTGTACATTTCAAGAATCAGCTTCAACTCCCAATCACTTTCCTTCAGATCTCGGACCTAAACCCAAAAAATGGGGCAAGTTCTTAAAGAAAACTTTTGCTAATGAAACCTCCACAAGGAGCAACACAGGATCAGCTATTACAAAAGTACAAAGTTTCATATGTTGTTCTCTCAAAGATTTAGCCCCAGCAGCTTAGGACCACTAAAGTAACAGATACAGATACACTCTCTTGTAAAGATAAGCATGATTCCAAGGACCAGAGTATTATGCTTATCAAATAAAATTGCTCACATCCCTTTGTGGACAAAGAGTTAACATGACAAAGAACAAGGCATAACAATGTTTAGACACCAAAAAAAAAAAAAAAAAAAAATATCAAAGACCACTGATCATCCACACAGTCCTTCATTCAAGCTACTGAAATGATCAAATAAAGCAAGCAAACAATTAAGAATTAAACCTGTCAGGAAATCCAGACCACGTTTAGATATCTTTCACCAACATTTTTTGCCGAGATTTCTTACTGAAACTAGAGGTAAAATCATTTGTTGATTCCATGTAAAAGCTAGCTGTCTCCATGCAAAGTGTGAATAAGCTCAATCCTACAAATATCTACAGAATGTGCCAGACATTGTTTCATATAATATTACATGATAAAAAAAATTCAGAATTTGGCAATTCAGAAATCCAGTCAGATGTCTCTAACAAAACAGTGAACTTCCCAGCAAAAAAAGGGCACAAAATGCAGTCACTTATGTCAGAACATTAATGGAAAAAATAAAATTCAAGCATATGAATGCATGATAGTAAAGCATGACATACCACAGATTGCAACTTTTGTATCTCAGCGACTTGGTTTTTAGATCTGGTAGATAAGTCTTCACACTCTTTTACCTGCTCCAGAAAACAAACCTCAGATACCTTCTACAGAAGACGGGAATATAGACATACATACATAGTACAGTACACCGACCTTCCTATCAAGAACAGTAGAAAGAGACTGCACATCAGCCCGCAAAGAATGGATATCAGAAGCAGCCTCTTTGTAATTACTCAACTGACGTTGCATATTGCCCATTGCCTCAGGAAATGAGGAAACCAAGGCTTTAAATTCAGCAATGATTTCTTTTCTTCCTGAAATAGAGTGAATCCTCCCAGTTTTAAGCACAAAAGCTGCAAATAAGAAGGTATCCTTGTTTGTATGATGATCATATGAAAGCATCTAATAGTCACAAACCAGGTTCTCTTGATGCCTCTTCCAGCTTAGTCTCAATCATGAATCTCTCATTGATCTGTCTCTGTATCTCAGTCCCTAGATCAGCAATCCTCGAATCCACAACTGAAGATGATCTTCGAAAAACATCAATTAAATCATTTTTCATGCTCAATTCCTTTTCACGCCAGACAAGGCTATCCCTCTCCACCTATGGTTCCGATGCCAATGAGTATGATCAGTATCAGAATCATATCCATGCAAACAAAAAGACAGTCTAAGGCATAAATGAAACTACCGACCAGTTACAACCTGTAGTTTCTCATATAAGGCCTGATACTGAAAGACTTCTGATTTTGACTTTTCTAGTTGATCTCTCACCAAAATGTAGGGTTGTGAGGAAGAAATACACTTAACATTCTTCAATGAATTCTGCAAAGCAAAATATTCCCATTTGATTATATTATTGAACAAGAAAAAGATGGTAATTCTAAACAATAACCACAATGATATTCATGAAAGGAAGTGACATTCATAATATTTAAAAAAAAAAAAAAACCTGCAAACAGGATAACTGCTGCAATATTTTTATCCTTTCTTGATGAAGACCTTTCAGTTCCAACAGTCGGGTACAAGCTTGATCCTGTTGACCACAAATTGATTAATATGTCTACTCTTTAAGATCAAGCAAGCAATCCACAGAGGGGAAGGGACTTACTAAAAGCTCTTTGAGAGTAGACTCCATTTCTTGCAGATTCTTTTGTTTATCTCTGGTTTTATCACTAGAAATGTGTTTACTTCCAACATTTAGGACAGGGAAAAATGCCCCTTTTGTTGCATCTCTTTCTGCTTTAAGACATGCCAGTTTACAGTTGCTCTCTTCTAATTCTGAAACTGTGCACTCCAAATCCTCTTTGGAAAACCAACAAAAGCATAACAGTCAAACATACTGATTTGGCAACCTTTCACAAAATAATGAAAAATAAAAACCAATCTCCACACTGTTGCTAGCAAAACAAAATTCCTACTTAAATTTCAAAATTCTCAAGAACCAACAAGAAAACTTCAAATGATACTGCCAAACATGTCAAATATTTCGATTATAAAAAAGAAACTTTCTTACAAGAGCTAACATGATAGTACTTTATGCATATCAGCCTACCTACAAGCAACATGCCACATGAAAAAAGGTAAGCTGCATCATGTTCTAAACCTTATGCTCCTGCATGTGGATGTAATTATGCATTTGGATATTTGTGAACATGCATTAATAGATAGATCCATAGAAACAAACATGAACATGCATACGCATCCTAAAAAAAATGTATCTAAGAATTATAAATATCCATGAGACAAAAAAAATTTCCCCTACACAGTATAACTTGAGCTTGATCATATGGATGTAAATATGCATCTACATATTTGTGAACATGTATAAACATTCAAACACATAAATTTATATGCATATTAATAGTAGACGTGATAGCTTAGGACTATGCCTTGAAAAGCAACACCCACTTTTACCCTAACGGACTGCTACCTTTTAGGCGCTTAAGATCAGCCTTATTTTTGGCATCTCCGTCTCTACGGCTCTGCAATTCCCTTGCAAGAGATTTATGCTTCAAATGAAGGTCACTTAGTGCTAATCTCAAGTTCTTAACCTCCGCTTCTAATTCATTAGATTCATTTCGCCTGCATGCACCTGGTAAAAGTAGTAGATGTGGTAAGCTGAGAGATAACTCAAAAACAAAAATCACATGAATGCACCAACAAAGAAAACTCTTACTATCCTCCGAAATCACTTTCAAAACGGCTGCATGAACTCCATCCTTCAGATGCCAAAGGTCACTGATTGTGACCACCATATTACATAAAATGCTCCTAATCTTTTCAGAGTTCTCTTTATCCTCTTCCATAGGATTGGGACAATTATCAACAGATGAATTTTCAGTTGCTCCAGTTTCTATGAGTCGGCTTAGAAACACATCTTCCAAAGAAGATGAAACCCCATCTGACAAGCAATTTGAAACACCCCTATCAGAAAATGCAATATTCTTTAATAACAAAGAATCGAAACCTCCCAATCAATGAACAACCACTAGTTCATGAATATATTATGCACATGGGCATATGCAATGTCACCAAAATATTGCACATTTAAACCAAACTCGAAATCAGGATTTTCCTGGACATTGCATATTTTTGACATCAAAGAGAAGAAGAACTAGAACCGGGAAAGGAAATATAAAGCATTATTCCTAGACACTAAACAGAGTTTACCCCAAGATTGCTTGATAATTGATAAAGTATTTCAAATAAAGTTGCTTACCGTAGTCAAATAAGAAACATGGAGGAGACAAATAAGTACAAATTCAGGTCTTAGGCCAAGAACCATTGGACAAAGACTGTGCAAATAAAACTTAACACTATGCATGGATTGAGGGGGATATAAAGGGAAGAGAAGAGAATAGGAGGGAAATTAGATTTTGTGTTATTTGGCTATTAAAAATTAATAGAGGAGGAAGCAGGGGCAGAGCTATGAAGGGACATAGGCCTCCCAAAAATTTAAAATTTCTTTATATATATTATATAATTAAAATTATGAAAAAAATATTTTCATGTATTCTTAATATTTGGCCCCCTATAATAAATTATTGTAAGTAAATATAGATAGGTTCCAATGTTAATATGACATGTAGGTAATTTAATACCCAATGTTCATATGACATGTAAGTACATATCCAATGTGAATATGATATGTTGTTGAAGGAGATTTTATTTTCGACTTCTTATTGTTCATATGCTTTTAATTTGGCTTCCCGAAAAATCGGAGTTAAGCTCCGCCACTAGGAGGAAGGGAATTTAAGGGAAATTATTCCCCTCATTCCCCTTGTAGAATGTACCACAGCCACTGGCATTTTTAGGTTTCCTAATGCAAATTATGTTCTCAGGCACAAAAAGGTTGACGGGAGGAAACATTGGCTAACTCATTGCCCTTACGGCAAATAATGCACTTAGAAATATATGTAAACATTAATATTTTCAAGATCCAAAGGAGGTGAAAAAAGATTAACAGAAAGCAATTAGCAAAATGAAATATCCAGCAATCCTCACCCTCAACAATTGATAACTTTCTGATGTTCTGTCCAATGCTAGACTCCCTCATGTGGTTGGAATGCGCTTCCAAGTCATTAACCAGCTATTGTAAAAACACAAAGTCAACTCCTCATGAAGCAGTTTCCAGTATAGAATGATAAATGAAAAAATACGTCACATGTGTTTTTCCTTTTTCCTCGGACTAGTAGATATTACACATAAATAACAAAAAGGGAAGAAAAACTACAGAAAAATAAACAACAGAAGAATTACCACTCCCCAAGACTTTTTGACAGCTTTCAACGTGGTATCATAAGGCTGTTGTTTCTCCTTCAAGTGTGAGTACTTACATTCTAACGCAGAATACTCAACCTTTTGAGCTTCTAGCTTCTGTATAAGCTTTTGATTTTGGAACTGAAGAACAGCAGTATCAAGCTACATCACAAAAGTACAAAAGCATGAGGTCAACGAACAAGCTGCACTCTAATGACAACTGAACTACTGTTTGATGATCTGAATTCCAATGCTCAACAATCAAAAACAGAAAAGAAAAGAAAAGGCAGAAGATGTAATGATCAAAAGCATCCACTAGCCCTAGGGAAATGACTCTAAGAATTGTTATGCCCAAGTTTCCAAACAAAAATGTAGAAATAATGCAAAAATCGGAGGTTTAATCAACTAGAAATGAATAAATCTAACAATTATGCAAAGTTAGAATAGAAAAGACACAAAAATTAACCATCTAAACAAAACCTGCACCAATTTTCAGAATCACAAAAGAAAGAAAATTTATGATTAATTAGAAACCGACTAAGCACAGAGCCGATACCTTTTTGTCTTCAGAGGAGTGAGAAAACGGCTGCTTCTTAGCCATGGCAGCCGTGGGGGATGATATGGAGCTAAAGTGACGCCGTTTTTTATCAGGCTCACCAGTGCTCCCCATTGAAACCCTAACTCCCTACCTTTCTACTCACATTAGATTAGAACACACACCAAAATTCAACACAAACTTTGAAAATAAATAAATATATATATACATATATAAACAACAAAAAAACCTAACCAAATATAAAGAACATCCAATATAGCAGACTCGAAGCAATAAATTTCCCGAAACCCTAATTAAAAAGAACAAAAGAAAACAACCTTTTTAATTTACTCCAAAACCCTTATATTTTCGAAACCAAAATCGAAACCTCTTTTGAGTTTTATCTAGGAAGCTAGTAGGTTCGAGAGCTGTATCTCGCCTAGCAGAAGCAGTTATCTGATCTCCTTCTTTCATTCACATCACGTTACAGCGTCAAGAGGAGAGAAAGAAACATAAAAGAAGGAGGTTGGAATTTCGTGAATGTTACAAGGGTATTGTTGTCATTCAAAATTGCAATCAAAGTTTCTGCCTGCACACTTGCTTCTGAGAATCTGAGGTTGTGATAGACTTACCCACTATGGGAGGGAAAAGTAGATGAATACTCGTATCTGATTCGTGGAGATCGTGAGGACAACATAGTCATAGTCACTTCGGAGCAAACCTCGCTGACTTGTTTTTTAGCTATTGGCTGTTGTGGAATGCAAATCACCACTATTGCTCGTTTTAGTTTTGCTTACTGTTGGATGAAATAAGATTTCGCACCTTAATCTAAACTAGTTTTTTTACGCGCATTGTATATGATTTATATTAATATTAAATGAATATATTTATAATATAAATAAGTTAAAAAGCAGTTAAATGAATATGTTTATAATATAAATAAGTAAAAAGTAAAATTATTAAAATAATAACAAATATAGAATGGTTAAATAAATATAAATAATTATGAAAAAATAAAATCTTCATTTTGATTTTTTTTCCATTATCATACAATGCAAATTCCTTATTGATCACAATGTAAATAAATTAAAATAAAAGTAATAAAATAAATATGAAATATAAAAGAATAATTTTTTTTTCTTAATAATTTGTGAGTTGTAATATTGCATTTATAAATAGAAAATAAAAAAATATACATTAAAATTTTTCAATTTTAATATTTAGAATGAATTTTATAGTTATTTATTAAATGTTTTTAAATGTTAAGTTTTCAATGACATATAAATAGATTACATATACACATATTTAAATTTTTTAGCCTTCTAAAAAATAGAAAGAGTGATTAGTAATAGTAAAATAAAAAAGGAAAAAAACTAAATGTAAAAAATACAAAAAGTTGGTTTGTTTCATTTAAAATTAAACTGGGTAATATTTATTATGGACAATTATTATTTGGCCCTTGAGGTTTGCTGTATTATATTAAATGGTTTCTCACTTTTAAAAAATATATTTCTTTGTCCCTCAATTTTAGAAAAATAAATTAAAAACTCATTATGTTATTTTTTTTGTCAAATAGTCGTTAAATAGACATTAAATGGCCAAAAAAACATGGGTTTGCTTTTTGCACGTAAAATGGAAGAAAAATGAAAATAAATATGGGCTACATTTGCTTTCTCTCTCGCAACGACAATGGCGAAACTACAAAGTACAGATCTCTCGTACAGATATCTCTCAGCCACAAACACTACATCACCGTCATTTCAAAATTAAGAACAACAATGGAATGGAAGGATTAGCAAGGTAAGTTTTAGTAAAGATCATTTTATATGCATATTGCCTTTGCTTTATCTTCAAGAATCCAATACAAAAGGAGTGTGGTTGGCGTCAAGTCTAGCCCACAGCTTTAAGTCTCACGTGCAAGGCAGTCATCGTTCCGCTGCTGCTTTTGATGATAATATGCTCTCCAAATAGACTTAGATTATTAGATCGTTATCAATGTTTCAACAAAAAATAATGAAACTATAGAAAAAATCCATGGAATTAAATCCCTCGAAGGAACCTAAACCAATCAAAGAGCACTTGAAAATAGAAATTACCTCTACCATGCTGATGATAACCACCAAGGCCATGGTTTCCACCGTGTATGCTAATTGCTGAAACAAAAAAGTCTTTAGAAGTTGACACTCAAAAGATTTTGCACACTATAAGTATTAGCAAAATTATATGGCACTCTTGAAGGCTTAAAGAAAAAATTCAAATGCATGAGCCCAAACCCACGGTAAATCTAAAATTTTCAAAATTATATGTTCACCTGTCCACCACTACGACCACGGCCCCAGTAAAAATCAACACGAATTGGACGATCATTAAGAATAGTCCCACTGATATACTTAACTGCATCCTCAATATCTTCTCTAGAGTAATACCTAATAAAAACAAACACATGCACACACACATAAAGAACAAAAACACTAAATCAAAAACACTAATCCCTTATCAAAATCAGCAAAATTTGCAAATTCTAAACATTCCCAGTTAAAAAACTTACAAAACAAAACCCATAAGGGGTTTTAGTATTATTATCCAAACCCATAATTATCTTCTTGATTTCTCCAGCTCTGGAGTCACGGAGAACATAAAAAATTGTTGCCATGGAGCCACATATATCATCGTCTGATTCTGATTATTGGTCATTATCTTGATCAAGCGAAGGGCAATCTGGGGAGTTGTAAGATTGTGGGGCTTCTTTGAATTGTTGAGTAATAGCAATAGAGGTGGTCTTGGAGACAGCAACTACGACATTAGCTGTTGATGATAGGAAGAGGAGGAGAAAGGTGAGGTTGGGGAGTTAAGCATTGGTAAAGATTTGGTTTTTGGTGTTCCAGTGTTGAGATAAGGGTATTTATGACTTTTATTTTTTCTTTTCTATTTTACATTTGTTTTTCTCATTTTCTACCAATAAAATAGTGAAAATATTGACAGAAAGATTATTTAGGATGAATAAATATATTTTTTAAAAGTTAGGGACCATTTAATATAATACAACAAATTTCAGGGGGCTAATAGTAATTGTCCCTAGTTATTAACTAATTTTTAATTTTATAACTAAATAATATTAATAAAAAAAAAAGTAATTCATAAATAAAGTTTTAACCATAACAAAATTTTTAAATTTTGTAATTCAATTATTTTATTAGTTACATGTTTAGATATAAAATATGTTCATAAATTAAATTACTTTACTAATTATTTACAAATTTAAAATTTCAAATATCTATTCAATATAAAAATGAATGTCTATTATCAGTATTTGTATAAATTAAACTACTTTATTTGTTATTTGTATAAAAATTCAAAATACATATTTAATTTAAAATAAAAATTTATTTTTTCAATCCAATTTTTTCTATTTGTAATAGATGCTTAAAATAGT
>CATIWM010710388.1:0-15892 GCA_949671775.1 Mallotus repandus
AAATTGCATTAAACATTCATTAAGCTTAATTGTTTATGATTTGGCCATTCATAATTAATTTTTAATTAAGGTTAATTATTGAGAAATATTAATCTTAAAAGGAGTATGAATGCTTGATTAATTGATTTAAGTCTAGAGATAGCTTAAATTATTTTAATTTCAATTGGATGCGCTACATGATTTATTTACTAAATTTGATTAGGTTTTAATTTAATGAGAATTAGTTAAAGTCTTTTCAATTGATAGAAATAAATTAAGTAATTTTTACTTGAGAAAGATTAATTGCTATCATTGAAACCCCAAGAATTGCAATAGAAAGAAAGATTATTTTCTTATGATTGGCTTAATTACAATATAGTGATGCAATCCCTAACATCATTCTCATTATCGCTTGTTAAAATTTAAATTAATTGATTTTTTTAGTTTCATTTTGGCTATTAAAATTTAGTAATTATAATTCACTTAATATTTGATTCTTAAACAAGTTACAAATAGAATTAATAGTTGGATAGACATTCAATCCTCGTGGGATTGACTTTTATTTCTTCTATATTACTTGACGAACTCGTATGCTTGCAAGAACCAATCAATCCCCAAGTCAGGGAATTCATAGAGAAGTGTCTTGTTCCTGCATCCGAGCAATTTTCTGCAGTGGAGCTCTTGAAAGACCCTTTTCTAACAACTCATGAGGATGCACTATTTCAACAAGCTAGTATCAACAAGCCCTTGCTGTCTCATCCTGAATACAACAAAGGTGTTGAATTGGATACATGTAGTCTGGTTCATATCTTATGATGACTCAAGGTGATGAAAAATCCACAGTAAGTCCTGTGAGTCCTCTTCTCCAAGCAATTACCGGAGATGAGGTATAACTTGAGCTTGATGCAATTGACAAGTATTGCAAGTATTACAGTGAATGCTTCCAAGAATGCTTGAGGATGAAGGATGTCACAATGAAGAAGGGCAGCGAAAACAAGTGGATAGCTAACGAGATACCTGTGTTCTGAGTTCTAATGTTTTGTGCAACCATTTTTCGTACTGTACTGTAATGTTTAACAACTAATTGTAAGAAGCTATTTTTAATTCATTCAATACAATTGATATTTTTGTCGATGTTGTTGTCGTTGGTCAAGTTAATTTAGATGATACTTTAGCTAGCTAGTGTATATTGAAAATAGTTTGGTTACCAGTTTCTCAAAAACCCATGTCAGGTTAATTGACTAAGCTGATTTTTTTATATATTAATTAATGTTGTCACAGGTTTTGTGCGCTACCTTTTGCTAATCAGTTGCAGATATGGATATTAGATAGTGGTTTAGTTCCAAGTTTCCATTGTAGGTGCTATATACATTTTGATTTAGTGTGAAGAATGTCCAATAACTATGCATGCAGGTTAAGGTGAGGCGTGCTCAACTTGCTCAACACAAGTATTTGTTTCTTACCAAGAACTAGTTGCTCTGCTAATGCCTAAAAAGGCAGCTACTTTGCCTAATATTATTCGCATGGATCTGTACATTACATTGCAATTCTTTCACAGAAGAAGTACACTTGATCATGCCTCCAGCTTTTACCAAAATATTACAACTGAAAAGATATTTTTTACATTATCATTCACCCACATAACTTCTTGTTGCGATTAAGGTAAAATAATCAAAGACACCAATCAAAGTCATTCAGTTCTAAAAGTTTATTGTGCAAAACAGGTCAAGTAAACAAAAAATAGTATAAAATAATAAGTGCTCTCCCTTTAGAGATGAGTGTTTAGTTCTCTTCTAATAAAGTTTCAAATAAGTAATATCAATGGTTGTTATGATTGTAATAAGTTTTGTGGTCTGTGTGTTACTTTTAAGCTCTATAGGTGGAAGAATTTCTTAGGGATTTTGTTGGTAGATTTTAGCAAAATGCCCATGCTATACCCTATAGAGTTTTCTGGTTTGTGTGTTGCTTTTATAGATGGAATAATTTTTGGGAATTTTGTTTGTAGATTTTGGCAAAATGCTCGTGCTACACCCTATGGTGCAAGTGAAGCCTCTGGAAATAATCAAATATTGAACCTGAAAAAAAATCCTTCATTTGTTTCATTGTGCTATTCTACTACAAAAATAGTTCTAATATCGAACCTGCGAAAAAAAAAAAATCCAATGTCATATTCTAATATTTTAACTTCATTTTATTTCACTGTTCTATTCTACTAAAAAAATAGTTGTTCTTCCAACCAAAAAAAAATTGTTCTTTAATTATTACATTATAACTTTAGTAAGATAAAGTTTTTATTGAAAAATCTAAAAATGATTTTAATTATGTACTTTCATTTCTTAATCATTTAATATTGTGCAACTATCTATTATTTTTCTCATATAATATTTTATTTGCTGCAATGCACAAACATTAATCTAATACCAGTTGTGAATCTGCGCTTTGCGTGGACTATAAATAATATAGATATTTTAAAATAATTAATTAAATAATTTTAATAAATTAAAACTATAATTTAATTAAATATAAAAATGAATATATATATATATATATATATATTAGGAAATAAAAATATTTTGCTAAAATCATATTTAAGATTTTAGGATTTCTTTTTTGATTTGAAACTAATATATTAAAAGGAAATGGGATAAGGTTCATTTTTGCCCCCTAACATTTATAGCGGGGAGTAGATTTGCCCTCGAAAAAATTTATGGCTCATTTAAACACAAAAATTCAAAAAAGTAACTATTTAAGCCCCTGACTCTAACAAAAATTTTAACTGCTGTTTCAACTAGCTAATGTGGCAATTTAATAGGTTCCATTCAATTAACTTTTTGTACAAAAGTGAAGAAAGAATCCTTCTTTTTTGTCAACTATACCCTTTTCTATCTTCAATTAAAAACCAAAACAAAGAAAAATCAAGTTTATAAATAATAATCAATATAATAAACATAAAAAAAAACCTCTGTGCATATTTGTTCGGCCTAAAAAAATAAGAGAAATCGGCCCAAGCACCTTTTGAATATTTAAATGGGTTCGTGTGAGCCCGATCACAATATCACAGCAGATGGGATGAAGGATGAAGGGTTTTATCACCAGCTCGGGGTGGTGACAGGGGCAAAAAATAGGTCCAAGTCCCTTCTAACCTGTATGATTTGGATCAAACAGGGGGTTGGCTTTACCGGGAAACCTTGATAGCTGGGATCGAATAAAGATAAACACCAGGTCTGAAGAGAATAAAAGTAAACTGATAATATATTGAGAGTTGTGTAAAAATTTGTAGAGGCTTATTACAATACATTGCTTTGGCTTTTATAAGCCTCAGAGCCCGACTATAAATGGAAAAAAAATTAAAAGAATACTTTCCTAAATGAACTAAAGGAAACAAATCAACAATAAAAACCTTCCTAATCGGACTAAAGGAAAAAAAGCTAATTGATACCTTCTTAATTTATGATAAGGCAAGTTCTCCTAATTGCCTTGAATGAGGGCATAAATATGACTTCCTAAAAACAAATCTTTGACCTTCAACGCTATCTGCAATCTTTAGAATATTAGGTGGGCTTAATAGGGTAGATTTAGGTCCTTACCCAAATCCTAGCACTTGGAGTGGGCCGTTTGGGCCGGTACAAACAATGCCCCCCAGGATCAATGTCTGAGGTCTTGATTTTGCCTTTAGTAAAGCCCAAAGCCCATTATAGATTGTCTAGCCCCAAACGCTCACAATCCGAAACTCCTAATTTTTTACCGTCTGAATGAGGGTATTTAGGTCATTCATCACATCTTTTCATCTGCCCAAAATTACACCTACAAAAAGGGAAGAGGTCCTAGTCATTTGAACCACTTGCTGTAGAAAAATCATTTCCTTTCTCTTAACAGCTTCTATCTCTAAAACCCAACATCTAAGTCTCCAGTGCCTGAAGACCTTTGCAAAGGTATGTCTCTAGCCTCTTCTCTCCCTTATATTTAATCATGTCTGATCAGCCAATAATGTTCCTGACTGAACTCTTTGCTGTTTATAGTTCAAAATCACGATGGGGAAGACAAATAAAGCCGTGACCTCTTCAATCAACCAGAAGGCTGATCCCCTTGCTTGCTTGGAGCAGGCTAACAACATCATCCAGGCCTCCACCGCTACATCAGAGGTACTATTTAGATACCCTGAATATCCTAATAACATTATCCTAGGTCCAGTACTTGTTAAAGACGATAGATGGGTAGACAAGTTTATCCCTTTTGCTAAGAAAAATGATCCCCCTAGATTCAATCTGCATAATGACATGCTACTTTGGAATAAGAACATCCCTATTAGGTCCTGGCCGAATCCTTCAAAGGAGTATCTCATCTAGCATGCTCGATTAGAGGCTGCATTTTCCCCTTTGTGGAGAGAGATAGGAATCTATAACATGCTTCATTTCTCTAGGATTGAGGTGCCAATAGAGAGATAGGAATCTATGACATGCTTTATTTCTCTAGGATTGAGGTGCCATTAAACAAACCTTTACTATTGGCCTTATCCCTCTTTTAGTCTCGGTTTAGCAATGCCTTTGTGTTTAGAGAAGGGTTGATGACAATTACACTGTTAGATTTGGCCACTTTGTTTAGCCTTCAACCCTATGGTAAAGAAATCAGCCCCAGACTTGAGATCGATACAACTAAGTATAGCATTTTGTTCAAAAAAGAACATGTAAGCTACGACCCTTTCATTGCTATGAACATGAAGTTAACCCCTACCCCTGATAAGGGTGAACACATTCCCTTCTTATTATACTAGCTCTATCGATTTATAGGTTGCCTTAGCTCAATAAAGGTGACCAAAGAATGCCTCCCTTTGGCTGTGGCTCTGGCTGATGGGTAGAAGTTGGCATTTAGTCCCTTTATCTTGAGTCAATTTTATAGAGGCATGCACCAATTAGTGTCTGATAAAGATAGGGATGATTTTAAGTCAGGGCTTGGGCCGATATGGATAGCTCAAGTTTGGCTCATGGCGTATTTCCAAGGTCTCATGAATTGGCCACCAAAGCCAACATTCAAGTACATAAGTTGTTATGCCCCTAGGTCTTCTATTTTGATTATAAATATACTTCATTTCGAGAATTCTTTCATTTTTTTTACAATCCCCAAGGTCGACATGATACTTTGTATTGCCCTTTCATTCCTGCCAGTTTCGGCCCATCCTGGTTATTTGAAGATTTCTTTGGCCATAATCCTAAACTTGAGTTTGTATCAGCCTGGCAGAGTTTTGTCGTTGCTAGGGATCTTGCATTTGGGCTTGACTTAGATCCTCGTAATAACAAGTGTGGTGTTGAGACATACAACCCTTATTTTGTTGCCAGGCATTTTGGGCTTACGCAATCTCTCTCCTGCCCGATCCTTCATTCGTGGAATTCCCCATTCTATAGCAGGCACATTTATAGAGAGATAGGTTTTTATAAGAAGCTTATTGAGGTCTATGAGATCCTTAAAAGAACCTGCATATATGTCCATTATCGGTCAATCCTTGCAAGACGCAAATTGTCAACGATTTTTGGGATGCATTTTGTTTTAAACACTTCTGCTTATCATATGATGAAGTGATGACCATTCAAAAATTGGAAGTGACCGATGATCAGGCTTCTTCTTCTTTGCAGGGTCAAACCAAGACAAGAGGCGAGTTCATTCGTGAAATTCACATTTTTGAGAGTTTTTATTATTGCAAATACAACTGCCGAGACCAATATGAGATGGATAAGAGGATGGAGCAAGTTAAGGCTGAACTACTATAGGAGCATCGACTTGGGAGTTATGCCACATATCTTCAAACATGTACCAGTTTTCTCGAGGTGACTGATTTAGACATTTGCTCATGCTTTTATATTGATAGGTCTCTGAAGGTTCCTACAGCTCCCTTTAGCATTATTGGTCCTGCAGTTTCTAAACTTAGACCATAGAGCAAAGTAAGCTTTACTGGTAGTTTTATTGGTGATCTTATAATAGCTCTTTGGATTGTTCAACCTTTCTCCTCCTATGCGCATCCATTCATCAAACGGTCAGGTATATGTTCTTGTTCATGACTTTGCCCTCATTTTCAAGGGTTCCCTCTTTTTTGCTATATTTCTTTAGAGGTTATTGAGAAGCCAATTAGCATACCATAGGCCAACCCAAACAAAAGAAGGCCAAGACACAACATAAATCTTTAAAGAAAAGCATCTCTAAATCAGCCTCAGAGGTTGCCAAGATCCCTGAAGTTCAAGATCTCACTCTCTCTCCAGGCAAAGGCCCAATTCAGATTGAGTCTTCTGGGAAAGTTGAACAATTTACCCCTGCCGCTACTACTACAAAGGAAGGTACTTCAGACATGCCTTTGTGCATATCTTCACATGAGAGTCTGATCAAGACATCTCCTTCTGAGCCTTTAGAATGACCCCATTTGATTAGGTAACCCTTTGCAAGTTAAAACTTTATTGTTTCTTTTGGTTTCGTTCTATTCGGTCTTTCATGCAGGGCTCACTGCTTACCATTTTTGATGAAATCGAAGACCAGTTAGATGATTCTAAAGGTGATGATGCTGAACGACTTCATGCCTCATCTAACCATGAAGAAGTTGACATTATGATTGATGTCATAGCCGACTCGGATGATCAAATCATGAAGGAGGTGAAACGGAAGCTCAAGGACCTGGTGGAGATTTTTAAAGGCAAAGATCTCTTGTTTATTGATAATGGTATTCAAGATCGGGCTGCTAGACTACTGGAGTATCTGCATGTACATGCCCAGATGTCACAGTCAGCCAAAAGTCCATCATTGACAATCTTCATGAAAACTTGCTCACCCTTATCTCCAATATTGTGCTGCTGACAAGTTCATGGTAGGACTTGCAGAGAAAGATTCTAAAAAGTGTAAGTTGGATGAGGAGGCAGTCTTGATTGTGGATGCCATAAAAAAGGAAAGACAGATCATCCTAGAAGTTGGCCCAGCCTTAAACAAGTTGAAAAAGGAGGTGGCTGAGCTAGAATCGACACTCAAGTAAAAACAGACCGATTTGGCGAGGTTTGAAGCCGCACAGCGTAGACAGGTCGACCAAACTCAAGCTCGTGGTGCCAGAATGAAGAAGATAAAGGAAAAGAAGAAAAACCTACATCTCTAAATTTAAAAGCTGCAAGGACGGAGAGACTCGACTATGCTAGACAAGGAGAATTCTGCTAATGCCCTCATCAAGTTTGTTGATATTTTTAAGGCAAAAACCACCTAATCAGTCAGGTTGTGACCGATATAGCAATTTTTTAATCCCTGATTGCTCGACTTTAGCTGCTATTTTGAATATTATGTCTTATTAGCTTGTGGGATGGCCTGATAAATTTAATATCATTTTTTGTTACCATTATCTTTGGTTTTATGAATGTCCCTGATGCTTTGCGATGCCATTTTTTCTAATGTTAGCAATTTATATTAACCGATGTGTATGATCAGTCTTAAATAATTTATCGGCCTTGTACATAGAATATTAGCTAGATAACTTCATTTAAAAATGAATAAAGAACATTTCAAACATAACTTTTATTCAAAATAAACTGGCTTAAAAAATTCAGTCGGCCTTAATTACATGGCTATCGAAAATAATTAATCGGCCTTCGAATAATAATAACTAACTTCAACTAACTGAAGCTACACTGTCAAAAGCTAATCGATCTATTCCATCCCATATTGATAGGAAGTAAGCTTTTAAATAGTTGCTGTTAATTAGTCTAGCATGAGATGAACCATCTTTATCAGCCAGGAGATAAGCACCACCCTCAAATACTTTGGTTACTGTGACTGCCCCTTCCCAATTTAGACTCTAGTTCCCAAGAGATCAGTCTTTAAGTCCGATAGGCAAAATAAGTTTCCAGATAAGGTCTCCATTCTTAAAATACTTATACTTAACTCTCTTATTATATGCCTATTCCACCTTTCTCTTTTACACAACTATTCGATCATACGCCAGAAATCTTTCTTTGTTTAGCTGATCAAGCTCTCGCAACATGCTTTCAGCGTACTTTGAGGGCAATAACTTCGAATGGACCTACCTCCTTAGCAATGCCATTGTTAATTCCATTGGCAACATAGCTTCATGACTATATGCTAACTTGAAGGGGGAAGTGCCTGTCGCCATTTTTTGACTAGTTTTTAATGCCCAAAGTACCTCAGATAAGGTTTCATGCCATACCCGGGGGTTCTTTTCTATAGACTTATGAATCATTATCTTTACTAACTTGATTATTGCTTTGGCCTGCCCATTTGCCTGAGCATAGTACGATGATGAGTGGAGTAATTTGATCTTGTAGTTTTTAGCGAAGGCCCGAATTTCCTCTCCAGTGAACATGGTACTTTGCTCTATGGTTATAGATTCTAGGATCCCAAAGCGACGTATGATGTGCTTGGTGATGAACTCAATGACCGATTGTTAATTAACGGTCTTCAAAGGAATGACTTCTACCCACTTTGTAAAGTAGTCTGTAACTACCAACATAAAACCATGCCCTTAAGATGATAGAGGATAAACCTTCTCAATGATATCGATTGCCCATCCTCTGAATGGCCAAGGTTTGACAATGGAATATAACTCCTCTGCTGGAATATGATGAATCAGCCCATGTTTCTAGCAAGCTTCACATCCTTTGGCACACTCATTGCAATCTTGCTCCATGGTTGGCCAAAAGTATTCGTATTTCCATATCAAACATTTCATCTTTCTTCCTCCGTGATGTGCACCTGCAATGCCTTTATGGGCTTCGACCATGACTAGCATTGCTTCCTTAGGGCTGATGCATCTTAGAAGTTCCCCAGAGATTAATCTTCTGTACAGCTCTCCATCTATTAGTAGCATCTTGGTTGCCAAAACTCTGACTTAGCGTCTGGTAAATGGCAATGGGTTGCTGAGATATTCTTTAATTTCCATCCTTCAATCAGCCTCAAGATTCGAGGTAGCAACCTAAAAATAAAGATCGTTAGATTTGGCTAACAAAGGCAAATAATGTCTGATCAATGTTAGTATAGATGTTATTCTATCTTTGTAACCAGAGCCTGATTGTGCTAAGTCATTAGCTTCACCATTAGCTTCTTTTTCTAACTAGTATGGCCGACTCACACTTAAATTTGCCTGACACTTGCTTTACCACCAGCATCGAACCGCCAAAAATTTCTACATCATGAACTCAAAGTTCAATAAGAATGTCAAGTGCCAACAGGAGGGCTTCGCATCCGGCTTGGTTTTTTGTACAAGGGAAATCGAGCAAGAACGACAATTTTGTCTTAATACCATATGGTGATTCTAAGACTACACCTACCCCTGAGCCTGATGATGCTCTTGAGCCATCAAACCATACTCTCCATGCCTTTGCATCACATAAGAGAACTGGTGCCTCTACGGTGGGATGATCGACCAAAAAATTAACTAAAACTTGCCCTTTGATAGCTTTTTGCACTATATACTATAGTGTAAACTCAGACAAAGCCATGACCCACTTTCCAAGCTGATTTCTAAGGAACGACCTTGATAAGATGTACTTGATTACGTCAGTTTGACTGATCACCCAAACTATTGAAGAGAGCAAGTAATACCTGAGCTTACAACACGTAAAGTATAGACATAGGCCTAGCTTCTCAATAGGAGAATATTGTGTCTCAGTATCTGTCAAAGCACGACTGAGATAGTAAATTGATCGTTCATATCCTTCCCGTTCCTAAGCAAGCAGACTACCTATAGAAGCTTTTGAGGCTGAAATATAAAGAATCAAGGGAATGTTCGACATTGGAGCACTCATAACTAGAGGATGAGTTAGGTATGCCTTAATTTGCTCAAATGCATGTTGGTGCTTGGTTGTCCATATGAAATCCTCCTGGTCTTTAAGCTTCAGTGGAGGTGACCAAATTTTTAATCTACCTGCCGTGTTGGATATGAACCTTCTGAGATAGTTTATTTGGCCAATTAGTCTCTGCAGCTCTTTTTTGGACTTAGGAGGTGTAGCTTGAATGATTTCCTTAGTCTTGTTGGTGTATACTTCCACCCTCTGCTGGTGTGCCAAGAATCCCAAAAAATGGGTTGCTGATACTCTAAATACACACTTGAGAGGGTTCATTTTTAGCCGATGGAATCTCATCCTTTCAAAATGTCTTTGTTAGATGTTTCAAATGTTGCTCGTCAGCTTTGGACTTGACAATCATATCATCAATGTATACTTCTATGAAGTCCCCAATCAATGAGTTAAAAATCTTGTGCATTGCCTACTAATAAGTTGGCCCTGCATTTTTAAGACCGAATGGCATGACCACCCATTTATAGCTCCCTAAGGCACCAGGACATTTGAAGGCTGTCTTACTCATATTGGTCTCCTTAATCTTTATCTGGTTATAGCTCGAATGTCCATCCATAAGACTAAGAATGTAGTGGCCTGACGCAGCTTCAATAAGCATATTGGCCATGGGTCTAGGGTATTCATCCTTTGCTATTGCAAGGTTCAAATTCTTGAAGTCAATACATACCCTGATTTCTTCGTTCTTCTTCACCACCAAAACTATATTAGATAACCACTGGGTATATTGCACTTTTCTAGTAAAACCCACCTTAGTAAGCCTCTTGATCTCATCCGCCACCAACTTCTCCACATCTCTAAACATTTTTCTAGGAGGTTGGATATGATGCCGAGAACCAGGTTTGATGGGAAACTCATGTTCTACCAGTTGTTGGTCTAACCCTAGCATCTCATCGTATGTCCAAGTGAAGCAGTCCTTATATTTGTTTAGGAGTTGCACCAACCTTTCTTCAAACTCAGGGCTGAGCTTTGATCTTATGTAGATTGGCCGTTTATCAGCCTCAGTCCCTAGGTTAATTTCCTTCAGTACATCTGGTGTTTGAATGGGGTCATCTCCTAACTTGCTAGCGGGGATGTGCATGTCACCAACTTTCAATCGGCCTATGGGATCTTGTTCTTCTTCTTCAAATATGCACTTGACCGATTGTATTCATTTCCTATTAAAACAAGCTTGCAACATCATCATCATCATTGATTATAACTGATTGACCAAATTCCCTTACTGTTGCTACCGCAGGCCGATCCATTGTAATACTTGGGTTGATGCCCCTCTTAAAGCCAGTGAAATGAGGCAAATACATCATGGCCTTTGCATGAAAGACAACTTCCCTAAATGGGTTAGGATCTCTATGGATGACTTCCACATCCCCTTCTGGCCTCCAAATGAACAACATTTAATGGAGTGAAGAGGGTACACAGGCATTAGAATGAATTCAGTCTCTGCCAATGAGGACATTGTAATTGGTCTTTACATCCATAATAAAAAATCCCCCTTATGATTCATGTCTCCCAACTTTGACATTTAGCATGACAAAGCCCTCTAGAGCTCAATCATGTCCTGCAAAATCATTCATAATAGCATCAATTTTTTTAAGATCCTGCACTTGTAGACCGATTTTCTTCAAAGTTTGGAGTGGTAGAATGTTGATGCTAGCACCATTGTCAACTAGGACCCTTTTCATTTCCACTCCATTGACATCAACCTTAATATATAATGGCCTAATATGGCTTGTCATGTAGAGGTCGGGCTGCAAAATAGTAAGAGATGCCCCATGTCCGTTGTCCAATTCATAGTCATTTGGGGTAATCACGTCCCCATCCAAAGTGGACCTTTGGCCAAGCTTTAGCTTAGATTCATTAGGTAGAGTAACCACATTGATGCTAGAGCCCAGTATATCTCCTTTTGGAGATGATGAAGGTAGCGGCCCATCTTTGATTTTTTCCTCCTTTATAGACCAATACCATTGCACCTTCCCATTCCCTCTATCCTCTTTATGGAGGCTAAAGTTGAAATAAGGCTTCTTTTCAAGATTAATCTTCTCCCCATACATCTTTTTGACTGTTCGATCCCTATCATCTATTATTCTCCTTTCATGTTCCCTTTTCTTTAGGAGTTTTCTCTCTTTCAAACTTCAAAGATCGATCATCTGTTTGAGGCCTCCTTTCTGAACCTCTAGAAGTCAATGGTTCATGAGTTTTTCTGGCCGATTGGTGAAGTCTCTGCATTCTCTTTCCTGGGTTTTAGTCATGTTGATCCTCCCATCTTTGTTAAGGTACTAGGCTTTTTTGAAAATCTCCCCCATAGGCTTGTGCTTTTGCTAATCTTCAGTTGCTCTGAGCTTGAATGTCTTAGCATTTGGCCTATTTGGTGAGTGGCCCTGGTTCCTATAGGAAGTGTCCTATTCACTTCTTAGCCTCAGCCTTTTTGGTAAGTGAGACTAGCTTTTGTTGTCAGCATGAGATTCTGTTTTAACGTCAATCTTTAAAAGATTAAGAGAAGCTTGTCGGTCTCTTTTCATATTCTTTGGAGATCTGTTGTTCTTTTTAGGAGTATAGTTGAAGGAATGTTGGTAATTTGGACATGTGACCTCCTTTTCATTAGTGAATGTGACTTCTTTGTTCACCTTTTAATTTTTTCCCCCTCGTCTTTTTCTGCTGGGAGCTTCAGCTTCACTTTGACTTAAGGTCGACCAGGGTCTATGGTTCTACTTTCCCTGGTCCAAGGACTTTGATATCCTTAGGAAAAATCATGTTGCATGGTATGTTTGGTACCACCATGTCGATAGTCTGAGCTTTCCCCCTCCCAAGGAATAAAAGTTTTCCCTTATCGATTGCTTTTTGAACTACATTCCTAGAAATAACACAGTTGTTAGTGGTATGTCTCTAGGAGTTATGCCACTTACAATATTCTTTGCCAGCCGAATCCTCTAAGGGAGGAATGACATGGCTGTCAAATAATTTTATTTGGCCTCTTTGATTAAGGTATAAAAAATTTCATCGGCCTTTGTTAGATCAAAAGAATACTCCTTGGCTATCTAGTTTGCCTTAGGGATTTTCTTCTTTTCTTTGACCACTGTCAGCCTTCTCAGGGCCTGACATTCACTGGGTTTCATTCCTAAGTACTTAGCCATGTTAATGTTCTCATCATTAGTATCGGTCTCATATTCCTCATTAATGGCTGGTATTTCTAAAGGGTCCTGATAGTAAGTTCCTTTTGAGGAAGATATCCTCTGGTTTTTCTCTCTCAGCAACCTCTCATAGTTGGCAGCTCGAGTGGTTAACTTAAATAGGTCTTTAAAGTGGTGTCCCTTAAAGTGTTCTCTAATTGAGTAATTAAGCCCCTCACTGATGACCGAATGACATTGAGTCCTAAGTTTGTGAAATCTCATAACGTATTGTTCCACAGAATCTCCTGGTAATTGAGAAATCCTGGCTAAATCGGCTAAAGAAATTTCTGGTCTAGCCCTATAAAACTCCATGTGGAATTTTTCTTCCAAATCTTTTTAGGTGGTGATAGAGTTAGAGGGCAAGTATGTGTACCACGTAAAGGCTAATTTAGTTAAAAAATTCCCAAAGAGTCTCAACCTCTAAAAGTCATTGGCTGATGCCTCTCTACTTTGTACTATGAATCAGGCTATATGTTCAATTGAAGATTGATGTTTATCTTCCCCCGAAAATAGTACAAATTTAGGCACTTTATATCCTTGAAGGAAAGGATGTAATTTATCTATCCAATCAGAATATGGCTTATTATACATCGGCCTAGAAATGTGTTTAAAATCTATTCCCATTTTTTTAGAGTGTCTCTTAAAAGACTTTGATCGGACAGAGGTGGCCAATACTCATACCTATAATCATTATTACCATAATGTGTCTGGTTACTAAATTGATATGTGTCTTGGCCTGATGTCAACTCAGTGACACGACCTTGTTCTTCATATGTGAATACAATGCCTACTTGATTGGGATGATAACTCATTGCCCGACCTTGATAACCATTGTCATCTGGTAGAGATGGTTACGTCCATTAGACCTTAATTTTATACAATCTCCCTCTTGAGGAGTAGGTTCATGTCTTGAATTAGGTTAGGTCTCGACTTCTCCGCTATAATCTTCCAAGTAGTTCATATAGGAGCTCTAGCCCTTGAATTCCTATTAACAACCTTTTCGAAAAGAACTACATTGGGCTTGGTTTTGGTTTTGTTAAGCTCAGTCAGATATGTAGGAAATTCCTCTATGTAGACAATCCCTCTTTAAAAAGAAGTGGAGGACCCCAGCCCAACAAAACAAGCAGGAGAGAGATGGTCGGCTAACTTGTGCCAATTCAATGCCCGGTGAGACCGCATCAATCATGATCAAAGGGTACACGCTAACTAAAGTAGCAACATCCTCTTCATAATGTAGTTTTGGGTCTTAAGGGTACAATCGGATAGTAATCCAAGGGCTCACACAGTGACAAAGCAGGGATCTATTCGTCCACTCCCTTATTCGGAGATTTATTAGTCTGTGTGATCGGGGATGCTGGTGTGGAGAACCCGACAGATTGGATAGAGGCCGTGACATTTGAGTTGCAAAATTGGTCTGCTTATACAGGTCTGATTGCTACTGCCGAGCAGTTGTAAGAGTCTTATGGGTCTTCTAGTTCCAGTTTCGAGTCTAGTTGGTCTTCTGATGAATATATAGATCTTACCTCAGTCGAGTTAGAAGAGCTTGCTGATCTAGTTTCTCCAGATATGCCTTTTTAGAAGATCGGGCTTGATAATTTCATTCTTGTTCATCATGCCTTCTCATTAAATGCACATTACCATAATGTAAATTACTACCACTAGGCCTATTAATGTCTAGGGAATAATTAGGGATTTCAATGTTTTATTTATCCTCGAGGATGGATGCCATGCAATGCATGTTGATGTTGATATCCTCCAATTATTTCTAGGACTGCATCTGGATCGACTCGTTCCTCTCCAGTATCAGCCTCAGGACTGTTGAAATATGTGCAATAAGATCGTTAAAGAGTGTATGATTCTCCCTTGACACCTTATCTCTGAGAAAATCCATATCTTCCTTACCAAGGATGGGTTATCTCCTAGGCGGCAAAGTGCGATTGTACTCCTCTCTATTCTCTAGGAGCTCATTTCGGCCATGCTCCTAAACATGACCACTTGATGCATCGGTCTTGTTATTTGAAGTTGTCCTCTCATTAGATTTGCTCATGGTAATGGCTTTCTGTGATCTCTTCTGTACAGGGTCCCACTGGGTGTGCTAAAAGGATATTCAGCCTAAAAAATAAAAGAAATCGGCCAAAGCACCTTTTAAATATTTAAGTGGGTTCGTGTGAGCCCAATCACAATATCACAAAAGTTGGGATGAAGGATGTAGGGTTTTATCACCAGGTCGGGGCGATGACAAGGGCAAGAAATAGGTCCAAGTCCCTTCTAACCTGTCTTATTTTGATCAAATAGGAGGTTGGCTTCACCAGAAAACCTTGATCATTGGGATTGTCAGCCAATCTCCGCAAGTGTACGGATCGAACAAGTAGTATAATGATAAGTAGAGTATCGTTCCCACAGGGAGGGAGTAATTTCTAGCACTAGTTATGGCTATGGATTCTATGAGCTAATACAATCAATAAGTAATGGTGAATGTTGAGCTAGAGATAAGATAAAACAATAAAATTTGCTAAAAGTAAAAATCAGGGTTAAAAACTAGAGCTTGAAATTCGCTCGCTCGCCAGGCACTTACTCGAATTACAGGATTCAATCGAGACAATCTATTTATCTCAATCAAGGGTAGTTTGTTCTGTAGTTCTTGAGGCTTCTCTCAAAGTCACTCATGCATATCTAGGTTAAACTTAGCCTACTCTCGTGGTCTAATGAATAACCTAGATTTATTAAGTTCTTTAACAAACTATTTCTCCTCGAAGGACTTGTCTACTCTCGTGATCAAGGATCCTCAGTGATTTAGATTTTATGAGCTAGTGAAATGTGCAACTCTCGTTATCACAGAATCACCCACAGACATGCATTCAGTTAGGCCTTTACTAAACACAAGCAAGAAAGCAAAATCTAAAGCATTGATTGATAAAA
>CATIWM010710500.1:0-38839 GCA_949671775.1 Mallotus repandus
AAAGCCTTTGATTATTGTTATAAATATTGATTGCCTTGATCATTATGTAATTTTGAGTCTTGTGTGAATTATTATTGACTTGTGAGTCAATTAAGGCTCTAAAAGTGTTTTGTGTTCTTTTGGTGTTCTATACATTATTAATGTCTTACTCATTGACATGTGAAGTGTTTGTTTAAGTTTATGTCCTATTTGTGCTATTCATGTATAATCTTTGATTGTGTCTTTCACATTTTTCCTTTTAATCATGCTAACTCCTATCTATTATTTAAGTATTATCTCTTTCTGTCTCCTCTAATTTCATTTGCATTATTGCATTATCATGCATCCATGTGAATGATTGCATATCATTTGCTTGGTGCACATCACTATCATGTATATGCTCATTCCTAGATCTTCTAGATTCATCATTGCATGCATCCCGACTTACATCACTATCATTTTTGTTTGAGTTTCAAAATTGCATCATGTTGCATGTACCCCGACTTGTATCATTCATCATTCTTTGCATGCAACCTGGATTTATTTAATGCTTGTATGGATCATGCATATGCATTTTAATATGAACCCTACCTATAACAGAGATCGAACACACATCCAACTTTGAAATATTAGCCTAAAGATCATCAAGGATAGGTTGTATTGATGGAGCTAAACCCCTTACTTGTTAAGATTGAAGCAAGATACGTAACTAATAAACGATGAATAATCACAGAATCCTAAGTTTAATCTAACCTAGCAATTGTAATGAAAGGTAGAAGTGAAATAATCCAAGCAAACTTGCAAAGCTTCAAAAGCATAAAGTTAAGAAAAAACCTCACTTAATTGATTAAAATTCAACAACTCTTATTTACAGTCCTGAGATGACTATTTATAATGTAAACCTAAGAAGGAATAATGTTGGAAACGAATAAACTTCCAAAAAATAAAAAATAAAACCCTAATAAAATAAGGAGTTAAGTTTGCCATCATGTATGGATGTGCACTAAAATATCCATGGCTATGCACTCTAAAAACTCTTGAAAGATTGCTTTTAGGTATAATTATGCATTAGAATGCGCACGGATATGCATGCAAAGCACAAATCTGGTATGGCTATGCACAATTGGATGCATAGCCGTGCATGGAAAATGACCGAATTTTCTAACATAGTCTTAATAAAAGTTATACCCCTTTTTCTTAGATTTACATAGCATTTTGAATCACCTAAATCTGACCTTTGTAGCATAAGTTATGGCCAAAATATTGAAGCATGATACTAAGACTCAAAATATGAAATTAAGCTAACTAGCTTGACTTCTTCTTCATTCAGCTCCATGATTGCACTTGAGGTTAAATCCAACATATTGCTTATAATATAGAGAAAAAATGAATTCAATGCTTGTTTGAACTTCTTTGTCCTTACTCTTGCCATTGGTCCCTCATAATGCACAAGATCTCTTAGTTGGATTGACTTGCTTGGTACTTTGGTTGCATCACACTTTCATCATACATTGAATTTATATATACCTCTTATTATCAATATTAAGATCTCAATTATTAACTTTTACTAACTTCACTAACTCTTGCTAACATCTTTTGTTCTTGTTTCTATTTTACTTTTACTTTAATTTGTAAATTCTTATTCGCTATCTTATAATTTTAATTTTGATTATATTTTACTCAAAATATCTATTCTTATCTCATGCCTTTTATTTTGACCATATTTGTTATATGTTGCTCTAATCTTTGAGTCCTGTCTCATAAGTCTTATATTGACTATATTTGTTATTTATTGTGCTTAAATTCTTGTCCTTTATCTCAACATTTATGCTTTGATTATTATTATGAATCTAGTTACCTTGTCCATAAGATCAATTACATTAATCTTATTTATTACATATGCTCTCAATTAGGTTTCATATACCAAAAATAAACTAAAAATAAACCAAAAGTAAACAATTTTGACCATGTTTTCACACTTGTTCTAATGAAGATATTTATATCTCTTTTTATGCGTTTTACCTCTCATAAGATCATCATGTAAATTTTATCATATTTCATCATCACTTTATATTCATTTTCTATGTTTCAAGTTCTTTCTATTTTTCTTAAAAATAATGATTACCATTCATTTTTATGCCCAATATTCTTACAATTTTAAATCCAATTTCTCATTTTCATATTTTTATGGTTAAATTGTAACAATTTCTCATCTCATTTTCTATATTTTCTTAAACTCCACATATTATGAAAGCAAATAATGATTTTCTACTTATTTCTCTTAAAAATAATGTCTTGATATAAGTTATCCCCTTTTAATATTTTAGTTTGGTTGTATCTATATTCCTTCTTGCCATTTATCATTTAATTTTGCCTTTTTTTTAAAGTCATTTAAAAGCAAGAATGTTGATCACAATTCCTTTTTTTTTTTTACCAAATTTACAAACAAATATTTTAGATATATGTTCAATAATTTATGATGTGAAATTCATCCATTTAGGGTACAAAATTGATATTTTGAGGCCTAACTTGATAGAAATTCACATTATGAATCAATGGTTCACAAATGTTTCCAAACTTATTTTTAGTTGTTTTTCAAACCTTTTCTTTACTAATTTGACCTTTAAAATTATTTTTCAAAATTTTTGTTTTTCTTTATTTTATTTTACAAATAAAATATTTCATGGCCCCAAAATTCAAAATATGGAGCAATCATGGAGGAGACATTCACAAATGTGTTAGCTATTCTTCTTCCTTATATCTTTTATATTCGGTAATTACTTGCCTTTTATTTTCTAATATGCTTAGTTCTTTCCATAACATTAATATCATGATTTTACTATATTTGTGCCATGACTATATCTTATCACCATGCTTGCCATGTGGTAACAAATTTGTATGCTCAGCCATGTCATGATTACCATGCATCATATTATACTAGGTTACAATGTCCATATATCATGCTCATATGTCAAGCTCATGCATCCTGCCATGATTATATATATATATATATATATATATATATATATATCATGTGGTAAAAAAGTTGTATGCTTAGCCATCTCATGATTACCATGTTCACATCATCCTTGCATCATATTATACTAGGTTACCATGTCCATATATCGTGCTCATGCATCCTCTCTCTATATATATACATATATATATAGCATTTGAATGCAGTAGTTAATCCATAATAGTACATATTTCTTGGAAGCACCATATTAAACTAGTAAGGTTAGCCCTGCTCAGCATCCAAATATTATATATATATATACACCATGTGGTAAAAAAGTTATATGCTTAGCCATCTCATGATTACCATGTTTACATCATCCTTGCATCATATTATACTAGGTTACCATTTCCATATATCATGCTCATGCATCCTCTCTCTCTCTCTCTATATATATATATACACACACACATACACACACACATATAACATTTGAATGTAGTAGTTAATCAATAATAGTACATATTTCTTGGAAGCACCATATTAAACTAGTAAGGTTAGCCCTGCTCAGCATCGAGATAGTATGGGGATGCCTCGAATATAAAGAGGATACTCCTACTGACATTGACATCCGAACCTAATGCTTTATCCTACAGAAAAATTTGGTTCCAAGCAAGGTATTTGAGTTTGTCCAAGTTTTAACTGGATAATTTCTCGAGTGATATCAAGTGGCGATACCGTATTTCTCCCAGTTGGGTGAATGGTTATAAGTACATTTATGCTATTCCTAAGCTCTTCCAATTCTCCTCACTTACCATTTATTTTCCCGTAACAAGAAGAAAGGTTTGTGATCCAAATAAGTGCTGAGTCAGACTTGCTGGCGTCAACATATAGTTTCAAAGAAATTCAATTAATAAATAAGAATGTGAAATATCCATTGCAACACAATTTAAACTTAAAATATAAGAAATAAGAGAATTATTGTTATTATTATCAACAAGTAAAAATGTGAAATGCATTATAGTTCAATTTAAACTAAAAATATGAAAATAAGAAAATTAACATGGTATGATTTCAAATTTTATAGTTTATTAATTAAAATATATTGTTATCATTATATTTGATAACTTATTAATTATTATTTTTAGTAAGTAATATAATCTTATTGATATTATTTAAAATTAGTGAGCTACATATATTTAATAACTTATAATTGTTATTGTTATTAAGTAATCTAATCTTATTGATATTATTTATAATTAATGAACAAAATAATAGTATTATAATTATTATTTCTATTCTATATTAATATATAGATATATATTATAAATAACCAAAATGACGTAGTTTTGCCCAAAACTATGTCGTTTTAATTAAAGTGAGCTGTGACCTTACAAACAAAAATAAGATAGAGGTCAATTTTATTAATTAAAATATATTGTTATTATTATATTTAATAACTTATTAATTATTATCGTTATTAAGTAATATAATCTTATTGATATTATTTAAAATTAATGAGGTAAATAATATTATTATAATTATTATTTTTATTGTTTACTAATATACATATACATACGTAACCAAAACATCATAGTTTTGCCCAACACTACGTCATTTTGATTAAAGTGATCTTACAAAAAAAAAAAAAAGAAGGTAGGTTATTTTTGTTAATGAAAGTATAATATAATCTTATTACGTTTAATGACTTATTAATATATTTATTTGCTTGCCGAATATATATATATATATATATATATATATATATATAGTAAGATTTTGTCAAAAATTTGTATCAAATATATATTTATACAAAAATGTATAAACATACACACATGTTTACTGTTTAGTTGTTAATATAAATATAAATTCAATCAATAATATAAATTTGTGTACAACATAACTTATCAAATTCCCATTTTGAACTGTACCATACCAGTTCGTTTAAAAAAAATCGAATCACTGTACTGAACTGCCTCAAAAATTGGAATGGTACCAGTATAGAGATTTTTAAATTTGGTATTAATGCTGAAGATTTTATTTTTGAAATCCCCAAAATTTGGTATGGTTATAGAGATTTTATATCCCAAAATTCCTCGACCCGTGCTCACCCCTAACTAGGTTTGGCATTGAGAGCTAATCCAACCAAATGATTAATATATATATTAGCCTCACGATAAACATGGCAAATCTCAATCTCCCAATTCATCTGAAGCAGCCTCTTAACTTCATGGACAAGAGCTAGATCTTGCAAAGGATAGTCCTTGTTGACAAGGATGTCTACTAAGCATTGATTATCCGTTTCCAGCATAATTTTTCTCAAGCACATAGACTAAGCCATGTAAAGTCTATAAATCATAGCCTAGTTCTCAGTAGCAAGAAACTTAAAGTAGCAAGTAATGGCCATAGAATTTGACATCCAATCCCTATTTTCATTCTTTAGCAAACCATCAAAATTGGACATTTTATAGTAACGTGATAATGCTCCATTAGTATTTAGCTTTACCTAGGTGCTCCTTGGAGACTTCTAATTGATGAAGCGCTCTTCAGACATTCTTCTTACTATGATCCACATCTATAACACTGAAAGTTGCTTTAAACACATGAACTTGAGCCAAAATTCCAACATAAAAGTTAGTAAGTATAACAAAATTCAAATTCAACAGCATATTGTTCCTTTGCTTCCATAGCTAACAACATACAATGCTAAACACTAAATGTCATTCTAATTCACTATGGACATTGAGCTAATTGAAAAGATTATAGATCAACCATTATTGAAGAGGCAAGAATTAATTTCACCTATAAGTCCTCTGTATACTTATAGTCATGAATAATATGAAGAATAGATTCCTCCCCAGCACAACAATGAGCATAAATAGAAGAATCAGTTAAATAATGCTAAAATCTAACACTATTAGTGAGCAAAAGCCTTAAGCATGCATAACCATAAAAAGTAATAGATACACTCAGGCCCCTCCTTACACCATATAACATTCCATTAGTTAGACTTTTCAATCCATATCTCTACTTCTAGCATAATATAAATAGATCTAATTGTTAATTTACCATTAGGAGATAATCTCTAATAGGAAATGTCACAATCATCATGGTGACCTGGCAGTTTGATCGCTGCAATGTATGCTAGAATCCCTACAGGAAGATAATCTTGAAATTTTGCCCAAGCCCAATTTTAAGATCCATCCACATGCTTATACACCTTGTTCCCATGAGCCTCTTGGGGAAGAGGAGAGATCACATGAGCAATAAAAAAAAAATTAGAGATCAACCTAATTATTTAGCCAAAAGTATATAGATGCGTCATCACCAATGCTCCAACCTATTCCTTTTCAAAGTTTCCCTAACACCCCTTTAATTCCTCTCTATGTTGCAGTGTTGGGGGAAAAATTAAACTTCCACTTATCGAGAGGGCTTTGGCATATTTAGCATGAATCATGGGAGGCCAGAAGTTAGTTGGTTGAGCAAGTAGCCAGAAGTTAGTTGGTTGAGCAAGTATTCTCATTGCAAATGTTATTAGCATAGCTTCATTGAAACTTGTACTTCTTTTGATTCTAAGACCATCCCCCTTCTTAGGCTGGCAAATTCAATTCCAAGCCACCGAGTTAATTCTCCTCTCTTCATCCGATGATCCCCAGATAAAATTCCTAAAATAATATTCAATTATATGACATGTGAGAATCATAATGTTTACAATCTGTATAATCTATAATGAAAGAGCCAAAAGGGCTGATTTTGCCAATGTTATTCTACCAACAAGGGATGTCTTCTCATTACTCTAGTTCAATAAAGGAGACTTCATTTTTTTAAGAATATAAGCATAAGAGGAGGCTCTACTCATACCATTAAAGATTAGGACACCTAAATATTTCCCAAGGGATGTTGAATATTTGCAATAATCACTTGAATATTTGCATGGCCGGTATTCTTAAAAAAATTTATGAAGGTTTTTTCAACACTTATCCTTGCCTAGAAGAAGCACAAAAATCATTCAAAACCCTTTGCATGATAGTTTCTTGAGGGATATTAGACTGTGCAAAAAGCATCAAATCATCTATAAAAAAATAAAAATAAATTGTTGGCCCTTGTCTAGCCAATTTAACTGGAACCCGAGAACCTTGCACAACCTCGTTGTTAATGGCATGAGATAAATTCTCAATATAAATCACAAAAATATAAAGTGAAGTGTTGTCACATTGCTATATTCATTTTGAAGGTAAGAAAATATTTGAAAGCTTTGCATTCCATGAAATTTGTATAAGAATAGAAGTACTGCATTTGATAATTAAATTAACAAAAATGTGGGAAGCCCTACATCCATTAAGGTTTCCAGGATAAATTTCCAGTTAAGCCGATCATATGCCTTAGCAAGATCCACCTTTATTGCCATGGTTCCTTATTTTCCACCTTTATATCTCATGGAATGGATGATCACTTGAACCACAACTATATTGTTTGAGATATGCCTACCTTTAACAAAGCTTGCTTGATAAGGACTAATCACCTTCACCATAATTGGTTTAAGTTTGTCAGCAATGATCTTTGAAATTATTTTATAAGATACATTGTAGAGACTAATCGATCTAAATTATAGCTAGTTCTCGGGGTTAGCTACTTTAGGAATTAAGAAAGTATTTGTACTATACAACCTTCAATCTAAGGAAACTGTCTTACTTTTGACCATGCTATAGAAGTTTCCTCGAATAATATTCCAATGTTTTTAGGAGAAAAAAGCCTAAAAGCCATCCACTTTAGGAGGAGATTTAAAAGGTGTCATCTCAAATAAAGCTTGCTTGACCTCCTCCTCAATAACTAGAGCAAGAAAAGATTCATATTTTACTAAGGAAAGCAACCACTAACATGAAAGCTAGGTCTCCCCATTTTCCTTTGTGTATTATTGATTATAAAAATTGGCTACACCACTCCGTACTTGACCTACATCACTACTCCAATCCCCATTCGTCATTTTTAACACTTGAATTTTGTTGATTTTGTGCTGTTCTTTAACTTTAGTATGGAAGTAATCGATATTTTGGTCTCATTAACCCACCCAATCATTACTAGCTTTCTAATTATGCAATAATTCTTCCTAGCTAGAACCTCTTCATAGTCTCTCATAATTGTTTGATTAATATCATTTAGATATAGAGAGTCCTTAGCTTCTTGAGCTTTTTGGATCTTATTAAGCCTAAAAAATAATCATTTCTTAGACTAACAGGTATTGCTAAACACTTGGCTATTCAATAATTGATGTTAGGGGTGAGACTCTTTTGGTTGTTAATGAGAGATGTATTATTATTCCAATTTTTCTCTAAGAAAGAGCTCCACTCTAGATGCAAGATCAATGATGCCAAAAAGGAGAATTACTTTGACTTAGGATTTGAATTATGATTGCCTTCCACTAATAGGATAGATTTGTGATCAGAGTAAACTTTTGTTAGGTATAAAACATAAGCATTAGGGAAGGGTACATACTATTCTTCATTCCAAATAAAGTGATCCAATCTTTCTTGACTCAAACCATGAGCCCAAGTTATTTTTGCCTCAATGAAGCTCATATCAATCAACTTACAGTCTTTAATCCAAGCCTTGAATTTATTAAAAGTGCTTAAAACTCATGGAGAGCTATTATTTTCTCAAAAGTACATAAAATGGCATTAAAATCCTTATAAATAGTCTATGGTCACAAAACAAAATAGGAAATGAGTTTTAGTGCTTCCATGGGATATGTCGTCTATGTTGTTATGGGCTTGCATACACAACTATAAAAGGAATGGACTATCCATAAGTCCCATAACTTCCTTATGAACATATTGCATTTTGCTTACTAGAATATTAATATTCACTTTAGATCGCCATGAAACCCAAATACCTCTTGAAAATCCATCAACTTCTACTCTAAAGGAATTAGGGTATTGTGTGGCCTTAATAAGAATGTTAACTTTCCTCCTACTTATTCGAGGTTCCATTAGGATCATGATACTCAAATTATAGATCTCTATGAAGAGCAACAAAGCTCTCTTAAATGTTGATTAGCTACCACTTAATAGTTCAATGAGAAGATATTTGACATAGATGGAAATGTGTAAAGAAAGAGCACTAAAAACCATCCATTTATATGACTTCAAAGATCTTGTGAATCAAATGAAACTTGCAGGTCATCATCTTCATTGTCTTGCAATAAGTCAATCCCTAAATCACTTAGGTCAACATATCGAAGAGCCTCTAAAACATTGTGAAAGGATAACTTATGAGATTTAGGTTGTATTCTTAACTTTGCACGTAGCTTTCCAGCTATTTTTTTTTTCACGGGGTTTATTTGCATTAACATTCCTACCCCATCCCATAAAGGCTACATAGGATGACTTACTATTCAAGTTTTCGTTTATGGCTTTACTATCCTTTAGAAATTGAACTGTTATGAGTAAGGTAGAGACTAGAGTTGTTTTGCATTCCACTATCTCACTTATTGGGACTTGGAGTCTTTTCGAATCAACATATTGAGCTTCAATATAGTTTTGCATGGGTTCAACTTCCATAGGGCTCGGCTTGGCAGGGTTTACATTCTTTCCCTTTGGTAATTCATCTGACTCTTTAAACTTTGTCATACCTGTAACTTTGACTGTCCCTGACAATGTTTTGATTATGAAAACAACATTAAAATGACAAGAGTGTTCAAAATCTAAAAATTTAAAACACCAAAACCAAACTTAGAAGGTGATAAGTAAATCATTGAATCGTTTAATCGAGTTTTGATAAGCTGATGCTTGCTTCGCTGAATTAAAACTCAGTTAAATAAAAACAAAAGTTTATTTGTCAAAAAAGAGGTTTGAAACACCATTTTTGTAACCCAAAAAACCCAAAAAAAATAAAGCTCTAAATGCCCAAAAACTTGTTCGTGTGTGTCTCACGTGCAAGTTGGCGTGTGATGACACACTTTGCTTATGACCATGCAATAATTTATGCATGTACACGTACATGTGAGTGCATGGAAACATGGTTTGTGCATCATGCTCTGTGTATACATGTGCATTTGTGCGCTTAAACATACAATCTTCCACTGACATGCACTCTTATGCAATCCTTTTGCACATACACGCGTATCCTACCGCACAAACACACTCTTTGCACATGTACACATGAAAAAATCTCACTGTTTATAAATATTAAACCATGTTTTAAATTTTAGAGGGGACCTCTTAAACACCATACTGTTACTCTATTGGATTGAAGACTCAAGACTCCCCGATTTTGAGACTATTCACTTGTTTATTTTATTTTCTTAGTATTTTCAGACCCAATTTAAAAATTGAACCAAGCCTCATCTTTGTTAAAGCATGCTTCAAAGGTATACAAATTTGCATTAATCACGTCATTTTGATATCTTGACTAGGATAGCTTGTAAATTACAAAAACAAAGCAAGCACTGCCGGTTTCCAAACAAGCTCAGTCAACCATTTGAAGACCTAAATAATTAATTTTGCACATTTAATTTTTTTTCGAATATGCATTTCTTCTCTTCTACTCCAATTTTCTTTTTTATTTCATGCTGCCAGCAAATTGTGAAAATTTTGTGTTTGTATGGTGAGACTGTCCATTTTCATTCTTAATGCTTTATTTGCATATTTAGAAAATTGTCATTCTGCATTTTCCATTCCCAAAATGTGAATCTTACAAAAATATCATTTTTACAATAAAAATAATGCCTTATTATTTTTAGAAGCATTTTGCATTTTTTATTTTCAAAATCATACTTTGTCATACATTTTACATTTTGGTAAAAAAAAATCATTTTTATGTCAATTTTGTGTTTTATATTAGGAGTATTTTTAGTTTTAATTATTATTCCTTTTTATAGGTAATTTTAATGAAGGATTTCTCAAAATAATGACAAAAATCAAGCATGCCTATGACATGGGCGTGTCATAGCTCGTGTCACTCTTTTTAACCTAACTTGAAAAATTAAAGAAATACTAACACAACATGAAGATGGGCCATGCCCTTTTGTATAAAAGTCTAAATTGAAGCATGGTCATGTTCAGACCATGCCAGATGGAATAAATTGAAGCACAATTTGAAGCACGATTGTGTTTCGTGTCGAATAAGAAAACTTCTCCTCATGGATTTGGATTAAGAAATTTACAAGGAATAAGGACTCTATCATTCAACGCCTAAATAAGAGGGAATATTTGGAGTATTAGAGGTATCCTAAGCACTCAAAAAATTGCAAACAAGAGCTCAAGGAGACAAACAAGAGTTGAAGAATTCAAGTGCTTTCAAAAGAAGTTTTTTTTTCTATTTTGCTTCTTCTATTGTTATATATTTATTACGTGTTTGTAATTTCTAAAAGCCATGTTTGGCTAAACTTTCTTACAGGGTTTGGATTTGGAGTAGCTTTTCTAGGTTGTGATTGAACACATAATTTAGTTATTAAATTGATTTTCAGTTAATTCAATGAGTTGTGCTTATTTTCTTGCTTTCAATTTTGGATTTGATTGATTGCATGTTTATGGGTAGATTAACCAATGGAAGTTATAGGAATTGACTAGCTTAAAATTCATAGGACTTAGACCACTCAACCATGGAAGTAGGCAAGCTCGTTGGGGGTAAAATAATTGCTAAGAAATATTAATTATTTTTTATTAACTTTTAATCATGGAAGTAGGTTAGATTTTAATCTTACTATTCTTAACTAATCTAGGGAGAGAAATTAAGTAATTTAGAACAGTTACTCTTAACTGAAATAAATAGAATTAATTACTAAGTTGTTCATTATCAATCTAGAATAATGAAACAACATCTAAACTCTAGGTTCTAATTAACTGGTATTCTTTTGTAATTTAATTATTTAATTTCATATATTTGATTTCTTTGATTACTTTATTCAATTTGCTTGCTAGGAACATAGGTAGAAAAATTAGTATTCAATATACAATCCTCGTGGGAATGATATATTTTGTACTACAATTCACGATCCGTGCACTTGTAGGTTTGTTCTGTTATACACTAGAACTTTTATTTTTTATTCTATTGGAATGTAAATAGTACATGATGGAGTTTGAGTATAAAGTATTGATTTATTTCTTAGGAGCAAAAATCCAAGGTTAGTCCTACTCAATAAGTTATAACAACTTTGTAAGTATATTTTTCAAGAGAAGCAAATAATTCAATAATTTCAATATTATTACGGTTCGAGAGAAAGTAATAATATCTACTAAGCACTGTAGTGGAAATGTGTTGAATCAAGAACTGACAATAAGCATTTTTTTATGGACACTTTATTTTGTGGCCACTTATGAAAGGCCAAGCCGACACAATAGGCATTGCGGCGTGAAGAGCATTGCTTGGAGAAATTGAAGGAACATGTATCACACATACAAACACAACATTTCACATAAAAGCTTTCATTTTATTTCCAAATATATTAAATTAATTATTTTCTCCATTTTCTTTATATTTTGTTGTCAACATTATAATTTTGACATAAATTTTACATTTTAATATAAATTTTGTATTTTGGCACAAATTCTGCAATTTTACTATATTCTAGCATAAAGTTTTGCATTTTTATATGAAAAATCATATTTTTCATGAAAAATTCTCATTTTTAGTTTCTAAAAGTCATTTTCTACATTATATGTGAAAAAACATATTTTTCACATAAAACTATCATTTTGAATACTGAGGATGTTATTTTACATTCCAGCTGCAATTTTTTTCATAATCTTATCACAAAAATATAATTTTTATAGTAATAATAATTGCATTTTTTTATGTTAGAATTGTGTTTCTTCACCATTTTTGCATAAAATTGCATTTTCATGCTTGTCAACATAAAAAATCAAGATCTTCATCAAAGTTGCATCAGTCCTACATAGAATTCACTTTATTATCAATTCTATACTGAAGTTATAATGATTGAATGAAATCCACTTTTCTTATCAACTTTGCAGCCATTATAACTTTGAGTACGGAGTCAACAAGAATTCAGACTTTAATTTGCATCAATTATATAAAATTTATATTTTGGGACTACAAATATTGTTCAAGGGTCCTATGATGACAAATACTTTAATTCCAATTATTTTTATGTTAATATATCGCTTTTATAATCTTCTTGTCATTTAGAATTATTATTGATTATCTCATGTGATTCTATCATATTTCTTTTGAATATGCATTATCGAATTCTTCTACTTATTCTCTTGAGTATGTGAACATTTCCTGCTTATTTACTGTCTAATTGGATGAATAAATGTAATGCACATATCTATGCTAACCTCTATTTTGCAAGTGTTTATTAGATTTAGGGCTAAATTTACTTTTTTTGCACTTTTTATCTTTCAATGTATTTACTAGGAAAGTGTTGTAAATAATTGTAATAATTAATTTCTTTACATTCCATTCACTATATGTTGTGCATGTATGTGCATATAAATTATCATTATAAAACTAGGGTGATACGATAGAAAAATAATAAATATTGTAAAATGAAAAATAGCTAAAAAGTAAATGCGACCTCCTGGACCTAAAATCTTTGATGGGGCGATACTTGTTGATTGATATTGTCCCTTATTTTTGTGAGTAATTAGGTGGTGACTCCACAACAAACATAAAAGTCATGCATTCTCCTGAGACTAAATATGACTCTATCCTGAAAATGGAAAAGCAGTTTCAATGTCTTTTCAATAAGAGTCCTTCGAGAAAAAAAAACCTACAAACGAACCAAGAACATAACACTCCACAAAACCAGGTTGCTCACAAGCCTCTCCTCATTATAGTTGGAACTTGAAACTTCTATTACTGTATGGCTCCTAGGCCTACTGCATTCTGCCTTTTAAACTTCTTTTATAAAAAAATCCTCTCCACACCAGGTTTTGGATCATTAATTGCCTTGATTAGGGAATGTATTCAGAATCATGTTATATAAGTAATTCAACTTCCAAATTTGGAACTAGTGCAATTTCCTCCATTATCAATGTCTACATTACCTGTATTTACTACTTACTTTTTCGTTCCCTTTTGTCCCCCGTCGGTGAATCCATGGCCTCAATTGATCAACTCTAGGCTTCGTAATTAGAGGCCCAAGACAAACACTAATCACTATGTTTTTCAACTCAACTTTCTTATTTAGGATGTTCAAGGTATTATTTTACATCTCAAAAGAGACACTCACTTAGTATGTCCATAGTGTGCATAATGGTAATAAATCAACAATAAGCCTTTAGACGCCACTCTTTGTAGCCTTCCATCCACTCAAAATTTCAATATCAATGGTTTATGTAGATCTAACTCTATATTTGTTTGAGAAAATTTTCCTCTCCCTTGCTCTTCAATGTTATAATCAATTTTTAAAGGTCGACCCAATACATTGGCAATAGCTCTTAATATATTCTTATGGTAATATTGTAGAAGTAAACTAGGGAACCTCACCTATGTTTCTATGGAAGAAAGTTCATTGTCATTTGCAGTAAAAGAAGGGCTCTAAGGTTAAACCATAAAATATTGCCCTAAAATTAGCCAAGGACCCCCTAAGAGAGCATGAGAATAGTCCTCTTCATCTTTAAACTTGATCATATAATAGTCATTTTCTAAATCAATGATTGTGTAGTCTTTGTTAGGTTTCCAAAGGTCCTCAACTTAAGAGCACAACATTTTATGTCTTATTCTTCTACCTTATAAATGAACTAGAACTGCTCAGTGGTTTTGCCATCAAAATCTATTAGAGAATTCTATTAATTGTACATCATCCACAATATGTGAGTCCATATCTCCTTCCAAAATTCCAATCTCTATCAATTCTTCATCTAAAGAAGTACCCTTGTTTGAAGAAGACATAAAGTTGTCTTTGAATGATATGCCATTTTGCATTGCACTCCAACCTTCAAAAATATCAAAGCAGATTTTCACTTTCTTAGTGGAATGGTCTTCCTCTAGTTTTGGGGGAGGCGCCTCCTTTAGCCGTTAAGTTTCATCATCAAGGATCTTAACCTTCATTGTCAAGAACAATTATAAAAAGGATAAAAAATGCAAAGCTTTCAAGAATTTAATAATGTAAACTACCTCTTTTATTTGCTTGAAACAAACTTCACGTTATTGAATGGTCATCAATCCCTTAAAAAAATTAGACATCTAAAACAATTACAATATAGTTTCTATCCAAATATTTTAAATTTTCAAATCAATAAACAAAATTGTCCTTAATTTTTTTATTAATAGTGTAATTTTTTAAAATTTAGTTTATTAAATTGCTAATTTTTCTAAATTAATTATAATTAAAATAATTTAATCAAAATAAGACTTAAATTAATTTGTATTAGTATTAGTATTATTATTATTATTATTATTATTATTATTTGTAATAGCCTTGGGGGTGGTGAAAAGGGCTTTTAAGAAAATGAAGAATAATTAAAAAAATTATAGAGATGACTAAGGATTAAGAAGAATGAACACAAGCAATTAAGGAGTTCGACTTATCAATAAACCTATGTCTCGACCAAACTCTCTAAAGTTAGGATTTTTGAATCACTACAATTTATTTACTTATATTGATTTTTACAAGTTTGAGTTTTAGGCTTAACTCTAACCTTACAACTAAAGAGTTTTAGGCTTACTCTTAACTAAGTTCCCAAATGTTTTTTATAGGGGAACACTTAAACCTTTCACGCTAGAATAAGACCACACTTCCCTTTTCTAAACCCAAAAAATAGAAAAAGAAGAGTCTTAATTCTACCACACAACCCACTTTCAAAAGAGTAAATGAATACAAAGAAAGTAGATGGGGTTTTTGAATGCTTAACGAATGCTAAGAAGAATTTTTCAACAACCAAAGTATGTAACTCTTGAATAAATCTTCAGGACTTGTTTTTATACTTGAGCATCAAAATTATGGTTGTTGGAAGCATTAACTTCGTCCTTAACCTTCTTCATGCTTTATTAAATGAAATGTAACTTTTTGGAGGAGAAGAGTCACTCACGGTCATAAGGGGATGCTCACGATCATGAGGGACAAAAAATAGCTGCTAGAAGAGTAGGTGACCGTTAAAGTGATGTCACGTGCTAATGAAGGATGCTAATGATTGTAAGGGAAAGTTATGAGGGTTTTGATCACTTTGGCTTGTTAAAGCTCCATCTACTCATGATCTGGATAATGCAGTCACGATCAGGACATGCCCTCTTATAATCATGAGGGGTTCAAGCTTGTTTTCAATTTAACAAGCTTTTGAGCCTCCAACTCAGGAGGACAGCTCCCAATCGTGAAGCTTGCTTGTGAGGGGTGCTAAACGACTTGATTTAAGCATGATTTAGTTCTTGCTTGGTCCCAATTGATCCTTGATGATTCTAAAGTTTGTAAGGACTTTGTTCTTGATTTTTTATGAGTTAAAAGCCTTGAGCCACTTCAATTTCATTCTTTATATTTAATTGAATCTAAAAATAAACTTCTATGAAAACATTAGCTCATTTAAATCATTTGTGAAAGTCAAAACTTAGAGATTGAGCAAACTCAGGGTCAACAATCTCCTCCTTTTTGACAATGACAAACTATTTAAAAGTGTGTGTTATGCATAAATCAAATGAAGTGCATCAAGTATACATTTCTCCCCTTTAGTTCATGTATTAAGTTAAAGAAAGGAAATGTAGCTCCCCCTTATTGTGTGCATAGATGTTTATGTTTATTTATGAAATTGTAAGAGAAAAGCATTTAGAAGATAAACATACTTAAAGCATTGTCAAACACAGACTAAATCATTAGTATTAGGTATTGTCTCCCTCTTTGTCAAAGATAAAAAAGAAATAGCTAAAGGAAATAGGATAAGGATTTGATAACATGGCATTTATAGTTACGAAAAACATGGCATTGATGACATAAAATGGAAAAATGTAGTTCATCATTAAAAGAAAAACAAACTAATTAAAAGATAAACTAAACATAAGAGAAACACATTAAACATCAAACATAAACTAAGCAAAAACACATGAAACAAACTAAGCATAAAAAATCTAAGAGATCATCTAGGAGCTTGGATTAAAATTTTGCTCATTTTGTGCATCTCCTTGAGTATCTTCATGATGTGGAGATTGAGATGCTTGAGGAGGAGGAGACTAAGTACATTGCAAACTGTGATAGGCAGAAAGGTGATGAATATCATACTCCATATAATCCATTCATTGATCAAAGTGATCAAGCCTAGAACCAACTTAATTAAACCTATGATTGAAGTTATATTCCATAAGAGACATTTGATCATAGAATTTTCCCACCCAACTAGGTTCATCTTCCACTCCTTGAGAGGTTGAAGGACCTCTTGCTCTTTTCCTTTGAGGCATAGAAAGAGGTTGAGTTTGTGTAGGTTCTTGTTCTTCCTCAATGCTAACCCCTTTAAGTCCCAAGGTGCCTATTTGCTCAATGTCCTCAAGGTCTTGAGCAAGATCTTCATCTACTTCTCCATTTTATATAACCAAACAAGATGATTTCCCACTTTTTGGAATTATTTAGAGTTTTTAAGAAACTTTCCATTAAGAAGAGAGTAAGGGATAAAGTCAAGATGGTGAATGTCAATCTTGAAATATTGAGCAATTTTGGTGGTGATCCCTCCAATGCAAATTGAACCACTCACACTATTACTCACTTACCAAAATCTCCATTACAACTATCTACCCAAAGTAACATCAATATTGTCTTGAATGCAATAAAGGAGAAAAATATCATCAAAGGAGATAGCTTCATTGCTCAAACCTCGAGTACTCAAACCCTGAGCATGAAAAAAATGTGTAATGAAGCAATGGTTGTACCAAAGGCTTTTTGAGGATAATGAGGAGGATTTTGAATAACCTGTAATAAAGCCTTCTACATTTGGTTTAACATGGTTTACCTAAAAGGAGTGAGGGGACCAAAGAGTGTTTGAGGATTCAAGCCCTTTATGCTCGAATTCAAAAAATCATTAAATGATTCTTTGGTTAATAAACGATCCTTACACCCTTATTTGAAACGCATACTAAATCAATGATTTTGTCCATTCACATTTTAAGTCCTAAGGAAAAAGGAAGATAGGAACTCAATAACTAAGGAAGGAATTGTGATGAGAGGGGTAAAAGTAAAGGTTAACATACTAATTCTTTCAACCAAAGATTTTACTTAATCATAGTAACCAAATGATTCCATGGAAACCTTGGACATGCATCTAGAAGGAATGATCTTTCTTTTGGAGAATTAAATAGCCCTTTGCTTGATTTCAGCATTAGGTTTAGGAAAGTGGAGGATTCTTCTTTGGTTGCTCCTTAGTTGCCCTTCTTGCTTGAGAGGGTTGAGATAAGGATGGAACTTGCTTTTGAGTGGATTTCTTCTTTAGTGCCATGATGAAAGTATAAGGAAAGGTTAAGAATGAAGAGATTAAAGAAAAATAGGCGAGAGTTGTGAATAGTGATGGAAGAGGAAAGAGAGGAAAGAAAATAGACAAAAGAACAAAATAATAGCGAATGGTAATGAAGAGGGGATAAAGGGAGGTATATATAAGAGAAGAATGGAAAAAAACTTGTTATAAATTATGCCAAAAAGTGATTATGAATGCAGGTTTCTATTTAGAATTGGAAGAGGAAAAGAGAGAGTTACAATTCCAATGGAATTATGACTTTTTGCTTATCAGGACACTCCTCACAGTCTGCTCACAATCGTGAGCGTTGCTCATGAGGGGTTCTGATTCCTGAAGGGATGTGAGTCACGAGTAGTTGCAAGCTTTTCAATGGCTCATGACCAAAATGCCCCCAAACCCCTACACTTTTGAATATTCTACAATTGAGTCCAAAAAATGTGATAGTTTAGTCCTTATAGAGTTAATTGACACTAAATTTGAGGCAATTTAAAAATAAATTAAATTCAAATAAAATCAGGACTATGATTAAATATAATTGAGCATGTAAATGAGAAATTTGATAAAAAAATTTATTTTGCTAAATTTAAATAATTAATTAATTGAGCTACTCTCAATAATTAATTACTAAAAAGTAAATTTTGAAAAATTAGAAAAGAATGGATATGTGCAAAGATATAGGTAGCAAAATATAAGCACATAAATGATTTCAAGGAAGATATATAGATAGATAATTAACTAAAACAAAATTACGAAAAGCAAATAATAAATCCAAAATAAATAATTATGAATATTAAAGGTAATCAAATAATCACTTCCATCCCTATTTGAGTTTAAGTATGCATGTAGCTCAAATTAGTTTAGAAAAGCATATCAATTTTGTACCACTAGTAATCATTGAAATCTCAAAGATTAATCATTAATCTAGCAAGAAGAAATAGTAACACAAATACATATCACATAAGTGCAAAACATTTAGCAAGTAATGGACTCACATTAATGAAAGCTATAACCATCCATCATTCTAAGTTCATGCTTAATAAAATTTAATCTCTCATCATTGAGGGGTTTGGTGAAAATATCCACAAGTTGATTGTTAGTATCAACAAATTCAAGCAAGATATCACCACATTGCACATGGTCTATGAGAAAATGATATTTAATGTCTATATGCTTGGTTCTTGAATGTTGAATGGGATTTTTGCTAAGGTTTATAGCGCTTGTATTGTCATATTTGATTTCAATATGATCAAGTTCTATGTCATAGTCCCTAAGTTATTGTTTTTGTCACAATACTTGTGAGCAACCACAACTAGCCGCCACATGTTTGGCTTCGGTCGTGGATAAGGCAACCGAAACTTATTATTTGCTAAACCAAGAAACTAGACATTGCCCTAAAAATTGACAAGTTCCAAAAGTGCTTTTTCTATCTAGTAAGCTACTAGCAAAATCTGTATCTGAATAGCTAACTAATTCAAAGGTCAAACTCCTACGATGCCAAAGACCTAATGCATAGTTCTATTAAGATACTTGAAGATTCTCTTAATAGCATTTAAATATGATTCCCTAGGATATGATTGAAAATGTGCACATAAATAAGTATCAAACATTATATCCCATCTACTTGCAGTAAGGTAAAGAAGGGATCTGATCATACCTCTATACCATTTTTTCATCAATCGGTTTCACATTCTAATCCTTGGTGAGTTTGGTATGGTGCTCATAGGAGTTTTCCTTGTTTTAGCTCCTTCCATGCCAAACTTCTTAAGAATCTCCCTTATGTACTTGGGTTTGATTAATGAAAATCCCATCCTTGCATTGCTTGATTTGTAATCCATGGAAGAACTTGAGCTCACCCATCATGCTCATTTCAAATTCTCCTTGAATTAGCTTAAAAAACTCCTCACACAAGTAATGGTTAGTAGCATTGAAAGCAATGTCCTCAACATATATTTGAACAATAAGTAAATCATGTTTGGATTTCTTCATGAAAAGTGTTATGCTAACTTTTCCTTTAGAGAATCCTTTCTCCAGCAAAAAGTTACTCAGCCTTTAATACCAAGCTCTAGGAGCTTGTTTTAATCCATACAAAGCTTTAGAAAGTTTAAACATATGATTAGGAAAGTTAAACTTTCAAAACCCGAAGGTTGTTCAACATAGACCTCCTCTTCAATAAAACCATTTAAAAATGCACTTTTGACATCCATTCAAAAAAGTTTAAAATTAATATAAGATACATAAGTAACATTCTAATGACCTATAAGCTTGCTACGGGGCCAAAGGTTTCATTATAATTAATGTATTCTTCTTGATTATAGCCTTTGGCCACTAATCTTGCTTTGTTCCTAGTTATGACGCCTTGTTCATTCATCTTATTTCTAAACACCCATTTAGTGCCTATAATAGGATGATGTTTAGGTTTAGGAAGCAAGATCTAAACCTTGTTTCTCTCAAATTGATTTAACTCATCTTGTATAGCAAGGACCAAAAATTCATAACTCAAAGCATCATTAACATTTTTGGGTTCAATTTAAGAAATGAAGGCTAAATTAACTAAAGGTTTTAGATGAGATATAGTGGTTACCCCCTTTGAAGTGTCACCGATGATGAGATCTTTGGGATGATCCTTTTTGAATTGCCACTTATTTGATAGCTCATCCTTCAAGGTAAGTTGAGGCATCTCCTCACTATCTTCCTTTCTAGGACCTTTTAGCTCTAAAGGTTTGCTTGTATTCTCCTCTTGAAGGTTCATATCCATGACTTCATCTACAACATCATCAATACTACAAAAATCCTATCTAGGATCAAGTGGGTTAGATTCATCAAATATAACAAGCATTGACTCTTCAACTACTAATGTTCTTTTGTTAAAGATTCTATATGCTTTGTTAGAGGTGAAGCAACCTAGGAAAATTCCTTTATTGTCATTAGAGTCAAATTTCCTAAGATTGTCCTTGGTGTTTAATATAAAACACTTGCATCCAAATACTCTAAGATTTGAAATTTTGGGTTTTCTATTGTTTCAAAGCTCATAAGAAGTTTTATTTAAAATAGGTCTTTTGAAAACTCTATTTGCTATATAGCAAGAAGTGTTAACGACTTCCGCCTAAAAGTATAATAATGAAGCATGGTCCCAGCCATTTCCACTAGAGTCTTATTCTTCTTTTCAACTATCCCATTTTGTTGAGGTGTTCTAGGAGAAGAAAAAGTGTGTGAAATACCATTTTCATTGCAAAAGGTTTTGAAAAATTCATTTTCAAATCTGGTTCCATGATTACTTCTAATAGGTAAAATGGAAAACCCTTTTTATTTTTGAACTCTTTTTGAAAAAATTTCAAAAGCTTTAAATACATCATTCTTATTAGCAAGAGAACACACCTAAGTTTATCTAGAGTAATCATCAATTAAAATATATGCATAGTGTAATCCACCTAACCTAGCAACTTTAGTTGTCCAAATAAATCCATATGAATAAGTTCAAGTGGTCTAGAAGTGGACACTACATTTTTTAGCTTAAAAAAAGATTTGGATTTTTTTCCTTTTTAACAAGCATCACAAATCTTGTCTTTAGTGAACTTGAGTTTGGGTCCAACCACAAGTTCATGCTTACTAAAGTCATCCAAAAGCTCAAAATTTACATGTCCTAGTCTTCTATGCCATGTCCATGTGTCATGGAAAATAGAAATTAAGCATTTGATGTCTTTTTCGTTAACTTTGTTTAAGTTAATGACATAAGCATTGTCAACCCTTTCATCACTAAAAATTACTTTGTCTTTATCTAAGCTACTACCAAAGCAATTATTAGGATAGAAGGTGACTTTATTTCCTATATCATATAGTTGACTAATGCTAAGCAAATTATGCTTAAGTCCATAAACAAGTAGTACATGATGAATTAATAAGGATTGAGGGTCCAATTTCTTCAACGCTTATTATCTTTCCTTTGGCATTGTCCCTAAAGGTGACATGACCTCCATCCTTAGGATCAAGATTATTGAATTTCTCCTTGTCCCCTGTCATGTGCCTTGAGCATCCACTATTAAGGTACCACTTGCTTTTATCTCTTGATGACTTCAAGCACACCTACAAACAACATATTTAAACAACCTTTTAAACCCAAACCTTCATTGGTCTAGGTTGGTCCAAAGGAAGCAATTGCAAGTGTAATCTTCTATAGAAGCATAAATTACTAATGTGACCTTTGGTCATGCAATAAAAGCATTCAATATTGGCAAATATATTTCTTCTAATTGGATGGTCATGACTTCTATTTTTGAATTGTGCATATCTTCTAACTTGAGCATGTGAATTTTGTGTTTAGACCTTCTGAGTTCTAGGATGCATATGGGATATACATTCATAACAATGAGGGACATAAGATTAAGGTGCATTCTCTATAGAGTTTTTTCTAGTGTACATGAGAGCATGTCTAGGTTAGGGACTTTTGGTTTGTGCCTTAGGCCTTTGTGCCAAGGAAGGTTAAGTCTTGGAAGACTTAGCCTTGACACTAGGTGCATGAGATAATTTAGCCTTGAGGGCTTGAGTCTTATAAGGTTTAGATATAGAAGGAGAGGAATCACATGAGGCTTTAATAAATTTGATTTGTGATAATGATGAGGAAGACATTCCATTTGTAAATCCAAGTCGATGGGTATTTCCATAGAGTTTTTGAGAATCAAAAAGACTATTTAAAGTCACTTTTCCCTTTTTGAATTTAGAAATGGAATTTTTTAACTCTAACACTTCTCTAGAAAGCTTAAGATTTTCATCATTAACTTTCTTGAGTTGGTCCTCCAAGGAGCTAGAAGTTTTCAAATGATTTGTAAGTTTTTAATTTGATTCAATAAGTTTAGAAAAAATTATTTTTCTAGTTTTCAAATTCTTTGGAAAAGTTTGATAGCTCATGCTTACAAAGCTTTTTCTTAGAGAGTAAGCTTTTGCATTTAAGCATGAGTTTGCTCACAATATAGCTCTCATCATCATCATCATCATCGTCATCATCACAATCATCACAAGAAGAGTGAGAAGTAGATGGTAAAGTCATGAAACAAAGGTTGGCCACTTCTTGTTGTTCCTCTTCGTTTTTTGATTTGGAGGAATGATCCCGTGAAGCTTTAAAGGCCTTCTTTTTATCCTTTGTTCCCTTGTTCTTAAATTTTATCTTAGACATTCATTCCTAATGTGTCTCGGTTGCATTCATAGCAAGTGACTTCCTTATTCATTTTGCCTTCAAACTTCTAGTTATCTATTTTCTTTTAGAAGCTCTTTCACTTCAAAAATTTCTCTCTCATCATCATCTTCACTAAAGTCAGTAAGGATTTCATCATCACTTTCTTCTTGTATAGTTTACAATGTAATCCCCTTTCTCTTCTCTTTTTTCTCATCCTTCTCATATGTTCTTTACTTTAAGGCCAGCTCATGTGTAAAAAGCTTTCCAATGAGAATATTGGTTGAGAGATTTGAGAGGTCATGAGCTTTCTCAATTTAAGTAACTCTAGATTCCCAATCTTTCTTAGGTAGGATTCTTAGAGTCTTTGTGTTAACTTATTCCTCAGAAAAGTTTTTTCTAAGTTTTTTAAGGGTAGTTAGAAGAGCGTTGAGGTAATTTGTCATCTTTATTATTGATTCTTATGGCTTCATTTTTAAAAGTTCGTATTCATACATGTGAAGTTTAACTTTCTTGCTTCTTCCTTTCACATTTCTTTTATAATGATTTTTAAGAGTTTTCTATACTTCTTTCACAGATCGGTAATGTTGAGTTTTACCTCCTTCTCTAGACATAGAAGTAAGCAAGATTGTTATGGCCTTCTTATTCTTGTAGTTCTCTTCTTTTTTATCATTTAACCATTAACTTCTTGCAATATAGTCTCTACACCATCAATAGTGGTTTTAGGTGGTTCCTAACCTTTTAGAACAACATCCCAAAGTCTAATAGGATCACTATTTAAATACAATTCAATCTTGAACTTCCAATATGGGTAGTCATATCATCAAAGAAGGGTATAAGAGATGAAAAGTTTAAAGTTTCTCTCCATATTATCTTTTTTTCTTCTAATTAAATACCAAGAAGTCAAGCTCTAAAACCAATTATAATAGCCCTATGGGAGTGAATAGAACTTTTAAGAAAATAAAGAATAATTAAAGAAAATTAAGGAGACTATTAAGAATTAAGAAGATTAAACACAAGCAATTAAAGAGTTCGGTTTATCAACAAACCTACATCTACACCTAACTCTCCCAAGTTAGGATTTTTGAATCTCTAAAATCTATTCACTTATATTGATTTTTACAAGTTTGAGTTTTAGGCTCAACTCTAACCTTTCAACCAAAGAGTTTTAGGCTTACTCTTAATAAATTTCCAAAGTGTTTTCAATAGGAGAACACTTAAACCTTTCACACTAGAATAAGACCTCACTTCCCTTTTCTAAACCCCAAAAAATAGAAGAAGAAGAGTTATAATTCTAACACACAACCCAATCTCAAAAGAGTAAATGAATACAAAGAAAGTAGATGAGGTCTTGATTGCTTAATGAATGCTAAGAAGAATTTTTCAACAACTAAAGTATGTTACTCTTGAATGAGTCTCTAGGACTTATTTTTATACTTGAGTATAAAAATTATGGCTATTGGAAGCATTAATTTCGTCCCCAATGTTCTTTATGTTTCATTAAATGAAATGCAGCTTTTTTTAGAGAACAACAACTCTTAGTTGTGAGGGACAAAAAAAATAGTTGTCGGAAGAGTAGGCGACCATTGTGTCTTGGGTTAAAGTGATGTCATGAGCTAATGAAGGATGCTCACCACTGTGAGGGCAGGTCATGAGGGGTTCGGTCACTTTGGCTTGTTGAAGCTCTATTTGCTCATGATTTAGATGATGCAGTCATGATCGAGACATGCCTCTCATGATCGTGAGGGTAAATCTCGAGGGGTTCAAACTTGTTTTCAATTTGACAAGCTTTTGAGCCTGCGGCTCGTGAGGACAACTCCTAATAGTGAAGCTTGCTCTTGAGGGATGCTAAATGGCTTGATTTGAGCATGATTTAGTTTTGCTTGGTCCCGATTGATCCTTGATGATTCTAAACCTTTGTCGGGACTTTGTTCTTGATGTTTTGATGATTTAAAAGCCTTGAGCCACTTCACTTTGATTGTTTATATTTAATTGAAATAAAAAACACACTTAGATGAAAACATTAGTTCATTCAAATCATTTGTTAAAGTAAAAAATTAGAGATTGAGCAAACTCAAGGTCAATAATAATAATATTATTATTATTATTATATGCACACACATCTACTTGAATATTTCATTTTAAATTAGTTAAATGAAATTAAAATATAAAAGAAATAAATATTTAATGTTGAATTCTCTATTTTACTTCTCTTTACCCCTTTTTTTTTAAAAAACACTTAAATATTTTAATAAAACGTTTAATATTGTTATATTTATAAAAATATTAAGCATTTTTTAAATGTAATATTTGTAAATAAGGATAGAGAGGAGTGAAAAGGAATTTTTATTCTATAAAGGTTTAATTTTTATTTGTTTAAAGAAAAGTAAAAAAAATTAATTTACTTCAATGGAACTAATATTTATATTTCAATACTAGGCATTTCAGTAAATATATAATGTAGTTTTCTCTTGAAATATTTAATTTCTTTATCTATTTAGAAAAAAAATAAAATATAAAAAAAATAAAAAGTTACTACAACCGAACTAAACGTTATAAGTTTCAATAAAAGCAAATTATTAAAATGTAACATTAGGAAATGGGGCTAGAGACGAGGAGGAAAAAATATCTCTCTCTCTCTCAAAACATTTAATTTCTTTTATATTATAATTTTATTTAACTAAGAATGAAGTATTCGAGTAAGTTTGTGCATAATGATAATAATAATATGATGATGATGATGATGATGATGATGATAGTGATGATTATAATAATAATAATAATAAGGGAAAGTTACCAAAAAAATTATAATCTTTAGAATTTACAATTTTGACATATCTTTTTTACTTTTGGTGATGTTATTCACTAATTTTTTTTTTATTTTTACAATTTCATGTACTGGTTGAAAGTCCAACTTTAATAGTTTACAATTTAAACATGACCTAGTGATTTTGACAAATTGATACATAATTTTTTTTTATTTAATTTATAATTTTCAATTTATACACACGAAGCAAATATTTAATGAGAATTCAAAATTAATTTACCTAATTAAATAAAAATATAAATTTTACTGTTTATTTTTATATAATAAACATTTAATTCATACATTGAAATTGATATAGTAATAAGTAGTTAAAATAACATTTTGAAAATAATTTGATTTAAATATTTTAAATATTTGTATTATACATAGAACTGCAAATAAATATATCTCTTAAAATTTTGCTATTTATTCATTTAAAATATAGTAATGTGATTATTAATTAAAACATAAAGTTAACTAATTAATATAAGTTCATCAATAAAATAAAAAATAAGATTTGATTTCAACAAAAATATGTATATCATTAAGTATTTTACATATAATTTGATTATAAAATTTACTTAATATGTAAATCAATTTAAATAATAAAATACAATTAGATTAAATTAAGTAATTAAATATTTAAATATTTAAATTATAATTTAATTTAAAATAACTAAATACATGTCAATTCGAATGTATCGCAAATATTCATTACATAAAAGTAAACAATAAATTTATATTATATTTAATTAGAAAATTTATTTTAAAATTCTCATTACTTAAATATTTGCTTTACATGCATCAATTGAAAAATATAAATTAAATAAAAATAAGAAAATTAGGTATCAATTTGTCAAAATCAATAGATTGTGTTTAAATTGAAAAAAATGTCAAAGGCTATGTATGTTTTTACAAATAGTCAAAACGTTGCTTTTTGACATGACACTTACATGGATCGACTCAGATTTTTCTGGTACCCACATCATCAAAGTTTTAATGGATTTTCAACGGTGTATGGAATTTTAAAAATAAAAATGTTAGTGAATGACATTGCAAAAATTAAAAAGAAGTGTCGAAATTGCTAAAAAACACTAAAGGTCTTGAATTTTTTGTAATTTACCCTAAGAATAATAATAATAATAATAATAATAATAATAATAATAATAATAATAAAATTTCAATTTAATTCAAATTTTTAATTTTTAATTTAATTATTTTAGATTCATAATTTAATTTAAAATAAATAATTGAATATTTTTTTTCCCTAAAAGTTATAGTATCCATAAGAAATTACAAATAACTTTGCTTATTGATTTAAAAAATTTAAAATATCTTGATATAAAATTAGTTTCAGATATTTTATAATTGTTTTAAATGTTATATTATTTTTTTAAGGAGCCAAGTTATTATTCTCTCCTAGGTTATATAGAGAGAAAGTTATTGTAAATCCTATAATTTATCATAGTGAAATTCTTCTAGTCTTACATGTGGTTGTTCCTTGATTTGTTTAGGGCTTTTCACATTAAAATTTATATGTTCCATATTTTCTTCAATTTTATTATTTCTATTATTTTAGCTGCAATTTGCGCTACTCCATTCACAATCTGATCATGCACATAATCTGCATGAATTTTCACAACAAGTGCTATCAGAGCATTTGGTTCATGGATTGTGATAGAAGCAATGACGGTGAAGTACAAGATTGAAAAATTTAATGGGAAAATTTTCTCTATCTGGAAATTGAAGATAAAGGTAATATTAAGAAAAGATAATTGTTTGGCGGCTATCAGTGAATGATCAGAGGAATTCACAAATGATAATAATTGGAACGAGATGGATGAGAATGATGCTGCAAATCTTCATCTGACCTTAAGAGATGAGATATTGTCCAACGTAGAAGAAAAGAAAACCGCAAAGGAGATATGGGATCAACTCACTAGACTGTAAGAGCCTAAATGAACCCACAAAAAAATTTTCCTTAAGAGGAAGCTTTATAAACTTCGGATGGTAGATTCTACTTCAGTGATAGAGCACTTAAATACTATGAATACTTTATTCTCTCAACTCACATTATTGGGATATAAAGTAAAGGCAAATGCACACGTGCTGAACTTCTACTTCAAAGTCTACCTAATTTGTATGATCAACTCTTCATCAACTTGACAAATAATATCCTCACAGATTATTGGTTCTTACATGAGGTTGCAATATTTTTTCTAGAGAAAGAAAGCAAATGCAAAAATAAGGAAGACAATATGTTGAATTCACAATAAGTGGAGGCTTTGGTAGTGACAAGAGGGAGATCAACAAAATCTGACTCTAGTGAGAAATATAGACAGGATGAATGGAAATCAAGAAGTAAGAAGAATATCAAATGCTACAACTGTGGCAAAAAAGGTCACTTGAAGAAGAATTGTTGGAATTTAAAAAGTTCCTTTGTAAGTGCATCAAATGATGACAATGTTTTATGAACATGAAATGGCAAGATAGAAAGAATGTTGTGAAGATATGATGGATTCTCAATCAAATATTTAAAGGGGAGATTGTTAACTGACTTACTTTATTAAAATAAGGAATAATTGGCCAACTTGACTTTGGATTATTGGTTGCCAAAACCAACTTGATTTTGATTTTCCAAGTTGTTTGCAAGTTTATTTTGATAACTTGCTTTGCTTAATACTTAAGAATTGTAAGCCTATAAATAGGCTTACAATGGTTAGCATTTATGTGGTGTTGGTGGTGATGGGCATTGTGAGAGAATAAGTTGGTGAGTTGATTGCTTTGAGAGTAATCTCCTTATGAGAAAAATATAGAGAGTAAGTTTTCTCTTATTTCAAGAGAGAGTGTTATTGTTCTCTCCTTGAATAATAGAGAGAAAGGTGAGTGTGATTTCTCCTGTTTTAAGAGAGTATTATTGTTCTCTCCTTGAGTAATAGAGAGAAAGGTGAGTGAGTTTTCCCTTATTTTAAGAGAGAGTACTATTGTTCTCCTTGGTAATGTAGAGAAAAAATTATTATAAATCCTATAATTTTTCATAATGAAATTCTTTTAGTCGTACCCGTAGTTTTTCTCTGATTTGTTTGGGATTTTCTACGCTAAAATCTGTTTGTTCCATATATTCTTCAATTTTATTATTTCAATTATTTTAGGTGCAATTTACTCTACTCCGTTCACAATCCGATTCTGCACATAATCCGCATCAATTTTCACAAGTAACCTAATTCAGTGACATTAAAAGGATCTAACTAAACCTGCACTAAAGTTAGCTATTATTAGCAATTTTAAATTTTTATTTTATATTTTGTTCGTTTATTGATTTAACTATATGGAACTTATACCAACTTTATATGTGTATATTATTTTTTTTTTCATCTTTATGAATTTTTCTAATAAGTATTATTTAATTATATTATATTTTGAAGTTAATTTTTATTTCTTATAAAATTAAATATTACAATTTAATTTAATATTACTTTCATATATTAAATTAATTTTTACTGCATTATGACTTTTTTTCTTAAATTAATTTCACATTAACAACTACTTTACTATAATTAATTTATCAAATAGCATAACAATTTAATTATTACACCTATAATTGTTACTCTCTTAATAGTTATACTCATAACTTATTTCAAAAAAGAAGTTATACTCATAACTACTACACTCTATTTGTTTAAGCTTGATTCGTACACATCTTATATAAATCTCTTGCACATCTATCCATGGAGTAAATTGTGTAGATGATTGCTAAACATTGTGGTTGATTGTAGTTTCCTTACAAAATTTTAATTTGTATTTTTTTATAACTAAATTTCTATTTAGGTTTCACAAGCAGTCTTTATAATATTTTTTGGTCCATGGGCAATTCAATGCTATCATTTTGATTTAAAATTTAAAGAAAGCATACAAGTAAGTCCGCATTTTTTAGATTCATATAAAAGTTAATGAAAAACTAAATATTATCTTGAGGAATAAATACTTTATTTCTTATAAAATGTAAAAGCATTATTAGATTAGAAAATAAAACAAATATTAAAATTTATCTTCAATTTTTAATTTTTATATAATAAAACTATAAATTAATAAAATATTTATATATCATATTATATCTAAATAATTTATAAATATAATTTGTTATTTTTTATTGAAATATTATTTTACATTTTTACATATAATAACATATACATTAATAACAAAATATTTGTATATTATATTGTTGATGTCAGCGCGTCGACTCGACACCAATTTGTTCGCAGTCTTTTTTCCTTGTTAAGATAAACTAGAGGAACAGTAAAAGGAATACTAAAAGACCCCATAGGGATGGCTAAATAGCACTTACAACCCTAGAATCTAGCTAGGAGAAATAGAGAATCACCACTCAGTATTATTTGAGAAATTATCCAATTATGAACTAGGCAAACTCGGATCTCTTACTTGAAATGAAATCTACCTATTGGTAAAGCAATTGGGTTCAAATTTCAATATCACAAGGAGTATACTCATATAACTCAAGGCATCTCCATGTTATCTAGGTGTTGAGCATTGTTGGCTTTACTAGTTAACACAATGCTTTCAAGAGATATGTGCTAAATTGGATCAACTACTACATGCAAATGCAAACATAATATATATACACAAGCACACAGTAACAACATATAATATTTATGAACATGAAAAAATATGATACATGGACATGGCAAAAATGAATAATAAATCAAAATATATTTTCATGACAAACATGGCAAACATGCATGTAAATATTAAACATGGCATAATCATTTCATAATAAGATTAACATATCATGGAAATTCTTTTATGATCATAGAATATATATAGAAATCTTGGCATATCATGTCATAAAAAAATAAAGCATCCATACATAACTAAACAAATAAAAAAACAAAGTAAACATGCTAAATAAATAAAGGTTTGATGATAAACACTTTTAAGAGCATCTCCTTCTTTGGTGTCTTCGGAATTGAGGACCGAGAGCTTGAACTTGTGATTAAACCACTTATTTGAAATTAACTTGAATTTAAAAGAAATAATTCATGAAACATATGCTTTAGAAGTTAAAAAGGTCAAAATTTATGAAAATTGAACTTAAAATCAACAATTTCTAAGAAAATGGGAATGTTGACACCTGATCTCCAGCAGTCCCCAAAGTTATTCAATGATGAAAATTTTCTATTGACTAGATAGAGGATAGACAACCTTGAAAAAGGCTATCCATAACATGCTTTTTAAGTCATAAACCAAAAATTCTTAAACCAGACATCTGAATCATTAAAGCGAACACTCAAACCCTTGAACCAGGAGTTTAATTCTTTGAACTGAAAGTTCAAAAGACCAAACCATTTCTTAAAGTGTACAACAAACCTGACCTTATGGATGAAACTGGGACTTTAAAACCTTGAAACGGGGCTCTAAGAAGTTGAACTAAAGCTTCTAAAGTCTGATTTAATGATTTAGAAATTGAATTGAACTTAAACTCATTGAAAACCCTAAGAACCTTAAAAAGCTCACTAAACTAAACATAGGGGGCCCAAAAGACCCCTGAAACTTAGAAGATTTTAAAAAAGACCCAAAACTGACATGAAAACACTATGGAAGTGATAAACACACGTGGATTCCAAAAAACCCACGTGCTTCATCCATCCATGCATGTAGATTTTTAATCCACACGCATGGATGATAAAAAACACATCTATGGGTTTTCTTATGGGTGCAAATTTTGTATAAATTTCATTTTTCTGATATTTCAAATGACTTTTGCGATTTTAGGACTCGCCCAAGCTAAAAGCACACTAAAAATAAAATTAAAGCTTCAAACAAGGGTGAACGATTCATGGAAACCTAATTTCCAAACACTCACTACCTTAAAATTATTATCATGACCCGAGCCCCAAGGGCAGTTGACCAGTACTAGGGAATGGAAAAGCGTGAAGTTTCCAAAACCCGTAGTAAGCCTTAAAGAATTTTTCACTTAAAAATTTACTAACTATAAAATTCTAAAAAAAATCCGGCAAAGTTTTCTCTATACCGAGGTAAAACTAAAACATGTAAAACATAAAATATACGCTCCTAAAATATTTTTAATCACTGCTATGTCACCACAACACGATAATCAACATCCAACATAGAGTCATCTCGACATATAAATCATAATAATACAAATATCCAATTTAAACCAATTAAACTACAGATACAACTTATTAAATATTCGAAATACTACTCCGGTGCCTATAGTACACTTAAAAAATAACAATATCAGTGAAATTTACATAATATAGTCGAGGAAGAACGAATCTGGCGTAGCAAAGAGTGACTAGAATTTAGCGTTGAAAATCCTGAAAATATTAATTGAGGGGAATTAGACCTCATTGAGTGAACTAATATTGTAAAATGCATATTAATTTTTAAAATACATATTTAAAACCATTAGAGTCATTAAATACACATAAATATTTAAAATTCCTGTACTTGTTAAAAATTATTTTTTTTTTAAAAAATAAACCTTCCAAATTTTTTCTAAAATTTATAAAATCTCTTTACAATAAAAATATCTTATATGAAAATAATATTAAATAATTAAGTAAAACCTTCAATGGGAGTTTATGGTAGAACCCTAAACCTTAAACCTACTAGCCTTTCGGCTCTCCTAATCTAAATGATTGTTGTCTCGAGAGATCATGCTCAACCAAGTTACAGCCATAGTTAAGTCACTTAGTTCAATATCAATGCTCGAGAAAACAAGCTCAATCTAGGTCCATCTCAACTTTGGCCCGAGAGAACAAGCTCCACTAAGTTCAATCCAAATACTGCCCGAGAGTATAAGCTCCACCGAGTCCAACTCATAACACTGCCCCAAAGAACAAGTTCCACCGACCCAATCCATAACACTTCTTGAGAGAACAAGCTCAACCGAGCCAAACACTAACACATATTTTACGTAAGATTAAACTTGTGCGTATGTGGTCATATTGACACCCACCAGGTAGCACATTCTATCAGTTCCCCCAAAACAACATATCATCAATATAATAAAATAAAACATAATTTAAAACATTCTCTCGAAGTCTTAACAATATTAAAACACTAAAAATCATGTTGTTTTATTTAACTCATGCATGCTAATAAAATTTCAATAATAATACTTATACCATTGTACAAAAACTCTAATTTTCACATATTAATCATTCACATTGTATGTAATTTCTTCAAGTATTATTTTATAAAATTAACTCAGGTGGAGCACGCTGGCCGATGTGTCCGTAGCTACCTATGTTGTGTTGCTTCCCCTCCTAAACTCTTTATAATAAATAATATTTATTTTATAAATAAATAACAAATAAATTCCTAATAATTAGCTAAAATTATAGAAAAATTACTAAAATCAAGGAATTAAAAAATTAACTTGAAAACACCCTAAATATGACATTTGAGGCTGAAAGAATTTATTTTGATAAGCTGAAACAATTTAAATAGAAATAGAGTAATTCACACTAAAACTCTTTCGAAATTTTTATCTCACAATCCGTAAGGAATTAGACTTATCTGTAAGGAATCTAACATATCTCTAGTTACAGAAATTAATCCCCATAATCTATACTATATATTAAAAGTAAGATAATAATTTTTTGGATTTTTCACTATTTTTCATAGGAATTCGGGTGGGGCCCGTTGGATTTTCTAGCCAAAAAATATCATTTATACAAACCAAATATATCAATACGTTTCCAGCATTATGGGGAAGCCAAACATATATTCAAATACATAGATTAATGGTTGGATTATTATATAGGGTTAAAAATAAAGATTTAACTATCAAGCTCCGACGAGGCTTAAACTACAACAGTCGGATATAGAGCTGGTGTCAGGGAGTTTCTGACTACAAGAGGAACTTGCTAGTGGTGCTGACAGTGGTTGATAATTGCCGGAAGTGGTGGTTCAACAAAAAAAGTTTGTGCCAAAAATTTCAAGCCAAAACTAATCAAAACCAAGCCAAATTCACAAAATAAAAACTACCAATATATTATGGATGTCAAGAAGTGTCTGTGGTTAAAATTTCATTGTGATCAGAGGTCGTTTGACTGGTGAACAGAGGTGGAGAAGGTGACAGGTACTACAATGTTAGATGGGGAAGTGTAGGGGTCTTAAGGTTATTTTTACAGCTGCTAGCCTTTCAACTGGAGAGGCACTGGCAAATTACCACTCCAATCCCTACATTTATATAAAATATCCATTTAGTACTTCTACATTAGCGTGTAAATAATTGCCAGCAACTAAATGACTTAACACCCCACAACAACCCAACAACTCAATAAGATAAGTGTGTGTGTGTGTGTGTATATATATATATCCCTTAAGAAAATTAATCTTCTAATTTTAAAATCTTATCTCAAACTTAAAAAAGATGAGGATATCACTGTGCATGTTTGCCTTTGTTTTCCAAGTACAGTCCTCTACTGTATGATTGCTCCACAACACTTTTACCATAGGAATCTCTTCCGTATGGATCTAGTGAACTTATCGATCCATAATCGCCACTGGATACTCCACATATGACAAATCTTCACTGAGTTTCACAATTTGAGGCTGGAGAATGTTAGAGGGATTAGAGATGTACTTCTTTAACATGGAAACATGGAATACAGGGTGAATTCAAGAAAATTCAAATGACAATACCAATTTGTTAGTTGCCTCTCCAATTTTAGAGCGAATCTCAAAAGGTCCGATGTACCTTGGAGCTAGCTTTCCCTTTTAACAAAATCTCATTACTCCTTTCATCAATGACACCTTTAAAAATACAATATCTCCCATAGAGAATGATACATCCTTCATCTTAGGATTTGTATATCTCTTTTGCCTACTAAAAGTTGTCTTCAATCTCTATTGCATGATACAGACCTTCTCTGAAGTCACTTGCACTAATTATGAGCATGTTCACTATCTTTCCAACATAATGGTGATTTACACTTCCTACCATACAATGCATCATATAAAGCCATTCCAATACTTGCATGGTAATTATTATTATATGCAAATTCAATCAAAGGTATGTGTAAATCCATCTCTCCACTAAAATCCACAACTCACATTTGTAGCATATCTTGTAGAGTTTGAATGGTCTTTTCTAATTGGCCATCTATTTGAGGATGAAATGTTGTGCTAAAGTTGAGTTTCATACCCAATGCTTTACGTAGCTCTTGCCAAAAAAAATTGATATAAAAATGGATCCTCTGTTAGATACTATACTTTCTGGTATGCCATATAGGTAAACAACTTGATTGATGTACAGTCTCGCTAACCTATCAGTAGTGTACATCTTTTTAATTAGCAAAAAGTGAGCTTGGTTAGCTTGTCAACTATCACTCATATGGCATCATTACCTCCAGTCATGCAAGGCAATCATGTTTTACTTTCACTCTAGAATAGGTAATAGTTGTAGCAATTTTGAGGGTCTTTGATGTTTTAGTTTCACCTACTAACATGTGAGACACTTGGATACAAACTATGCAATGTCTCTTTTCATCCTATTCCACCAGTAAGTATATTTTAAATCATGATACATCTTGGTAGAACCTGGGTAAACACTATAAGTAGAAAAATATGCTTCCTCCATAATCTTCTTCCTCAAATCATCCACAAATGGCACACACAACCTAGTTTCTAAACGCAATAAACCCTCACTATCTATTACAAATCCTCGAGATTGACCTAATTGAACTTCTAACATTATTTCTGCAATTATGGTTCCCTTCTCTAAGCTACCTTAACTCTATCCAAGAACAGTAGTCGTACTCTGAATTGAGCCAATAGACATAACTTGGTTACTATCCATTGTAACCCCTGATCAATTAACTCATGCAGTTCTTTAATAATTGGCCTCCTTTTTGAGCTAATGTGAGCTAATAAAATATCCATATCGCCTGTCTCTTATGAGCCTCAATCACCACTCATATACCACAGATTGGAGACTCCATTGGGGAGAATCTCTGGTTCATAAGGAGTCAAATTCAAAAATGATTTTTTCTCATTATACATACTTATTTTGCTTTTCACTACAACAACATACCAATTGCATTTTCACAACGCTCATAACACTTGCACAGCTGGTTCCCATGAACTAATATTGCCGAAGCAATTGCCACCATGGTTCTACTCAAGTCATAGGGTGGTTGATTTGGTATCATCACCTTTAGCCTTTACTCAAGGATTCATTGGACTCACCTGATCAAAGTTTGAAACCCAAGTCCTTAAGAGGGGTGAACCGAGTTATCAAAAGATGTTGGTTCACTGACCCGAGTCCGTTAACCCTAAGTCATTATTAAAGGTATTATGACTTAAATTGACCTTGTGTGAGTCCGAAGCATGAGGAACAATAAGAGTCACATCCTAATCTGGACAACCTTAAGTAACCTCTAGTCATGATGTCATTCGATATTAGAGATTATAAGATGTTGCACATTTAGTCTTTTTAGGTTGTTAGGTTCATTTAGATTTAACTTGATAATATATGACTGTCTTATAAGAAACAAATGGCCAATCATTCGTTGAGCTCTTCTTATTTCATGAAATATGTATTCAACATCAGTGTATTTAACAAATTAAACTTGTTATGTTATTCAAAGCCACTACAAAAAGGGACATGTAAATGTTTTGGATACCATTTAAAGCCCAAAAAAATGTTTTTTACATCGATATTATATGTTATTCTTGATTATAAGAAAAGCTCAACTTGTGATGAACCACGTGTATCTTATCAAAGCAAATCAATAATGCCTTGTTCGGGTGCAGGTCCTAGAATCCCCAAATGATTCAAGGATCAAAACCCACCTAAGAAAGGAATTGTACCTTATAGAGTGATAAGGTCGGAAGGGTGTGAGTGCTTGTGATTGGTTTGCTAATTTTGTAGGTTTACACTAATCATGTTTGTTCATTTTTTTTCTTTTCTTCTCATGCATACATACATGCATGCATGTAGAAAATTTATGAACTAACACATGATTTCTTGTAGCCATCTTAGAATATGCATCTTACACATCATGCATACATACTAACTTTTTCTACCTCGCAAGTTTCATGACATAGCATGCATTCACAATATATTTTCTTTTCGCCTAACCCTTCATTTTGTGTAAAAAATAGCTTCGAGGAAGTTTCGTAGACATAAAGTAGCCAAACGCATAACTTTAGCCCGAGTGTCAACATGGTTGAATCTAATCAAGAATTGACACTGAATATAGAGGAGAATCTCAAAAATGCACTCAAGAAAATAATATTTGACAGGACGTTGTCTAAATTCCTCTGAAATGAGATGAAAACTACCATTGAGCAGTTGCTTCGATCTAGGGAAGCACATGAAGAGAAAAAAAATGAAAACAAAAGAAGAAGGAAATTCTCTAGAAATTCTCTCAGCATTAAACAATAAAATATAATAAATACGATGGTAAATTAAAATATTTTACCATTGTGGTTGATACGAATTTTGACTCTTTGATATACTTATGAAATCATTAAGGATAAGAGCATCTCTTATGGTGGCATATTTTTAAATAATAAAGAGCATCTTAAGAAATTTTTTAATATACAGAGCGAATAATTTTATTTAAATTCAATGCACTCTTTAGAGCATCTCCTATGGTACTCTTTAAATTAAAGAGCATATTTTAGGTAATAAAGAGCATCTTAAGGAATCTTTCAATACAAAGAGTAAACAATTTTATTTAAGTACAATGCACTCTTTATATTTCACTCTTCATTTTGTTTTATCCTAAAAGCATTTAATAATATTGTGGGAAGAAAGAGGAAAAAATTTTAGGAAATAAAAGAAACCAATAGAAAATAAGGATATGTATAGAAAACAGAATTGCATTAATTAACAGTTTATATAGAGAGTGAATGTTGGCTCTCTATATGTAGAGAGTCAAACTCACTCTCAAATGTATAATTTAGATTTAGAGAGTGAGTTGGAGTCCTATTTTTTATAATCACTCTTTATAATAAAGAGTTTGGGTCAAATAAATAGTGGGTTGGAGATGCTCTTATATTTTACTCTACATTTTATTTTATCCTAGAAGCATTTAATTTTAATTTTTGAATATTGAGAGAAGAAAGAGAAAAAAAATTTAGGTAATAAAAGAAGCCAATAGAAAATAAGAATATGTATGAAAAATAGAAGTGCATTAATTAACCTTTATAGAAAGTAAATTTTGACTCTCTATACTCTCTAATTTATAATTTAAAGTTTGAGAATGGGTTAAAATTTTAATTTTTAGAATTACTCTTTATAATAAAAAGTTTAGATTAAATAAAGAATGCATTGGAAATGCTCAAAGTGATTGTAACTCGTTTAATATTTTAGATAGGTTAATTAATAACTATGAAAACGCATCATAGGTTAATAAAAATATCAAGTGAATTAATGCTAACATGGTTAATATTTGTTTATATTCATCAATGGTGAAAAAAAAAGGCCCGACTGTTTTAAAATTTCGATGTTGAATCTTAGAATATTCAAAACGATAAAATAGTCT
>CATIWM010710578.1:0-33865 GCA_949671775.1 Mallotus repandus
AATTTTTTTTTTCTTCTTCTCACAGCACACACTCACAGCACACTTTTTCTCTTTTTCTCTATATATCCTGCACGTCTCAAAAAACACAAATACATCTATATTTATAGGCAAATGTTTGCCTACCAACAAATTCTTTGTCAAGGTGCAGCCTTTTATGACTTTTTTTTTTATAGTCTTGTGGGTCCCCCACTTGTAGGCGGGACCCACCCAACAGAAAGGAATCAGAGATGTGATCGGGAAAACTCTCAAAGTAGATCTAAATACACAGCTAGCCACAAGGGGAAAATTTGCAAGATTAGCGATAGAGATTGACCTCTTGGAACCTTTAGTTTCAACATTCACTTTAGATGGCGAAATACAAAGGGTAGAATATGAAGGATTACCCCAAATTTGCTTTAACTGTGGAAGAGTAGGCCACAACACCATCACCTGCCCAAGCAAAAAAACTCAACCATAACAAAGGAGGACATGAACGCAGAAGCTGCTCTACATAACTCTAGTATGACTTCGAATGACACTGCCTCGCTGGAAGGCTTACCGAGCGAATTCAGTCCCTGGCTCCATGCTCAGCGTCGACAAAGAAGACTTAGAAGGGACAATCCACGTGAAACAAACATAAGTGGGCCAAGGAAATCATCAAGCAAAGATTCCGGAATGGGCAATCAATCCATGTATGGAAGTAGATCACGATTTAAGGCTCTCTTTGACTAATCAGGAGATAAATAGGAAGAGGGGGCAGACCTCGTCTAGTCAATTATGTAAGAAATCATGAAGATTAACAGAGGAGGTGTGAACAAAAATAATGAGGACAAAGAAAATAAATAGACAAGAAAAAGTAGGGCATGAAAAATTGTTGAAAAGAAAGAGGCAACCACTAAGCACAGCAACGAGAATGCTTTTGAGAAATTTTTAAAGGGCATGGCTATGATCCAAAATGGTTCTACTGGGCCTTTGGGAAAGACCTTATACGAAGTCACCAACCTCATGGGCCCAGAACTTAACACCACTCCCCATTTCAAAGACTTAGCCACCAAACCTCTTGTTCTATTCCAAGCCAATAAACCACCTGATTCAAACAAAAAAGGAGTCTGAATTAATAATAACCCACAAAGAACTATAAGGGGCTAGGATGAAGCTGGGCCTAGTAGACGACAACGAAAGGAAAAAAATTCCAGCTTGGATGCAACTCCATTCTTGGATGCCCTGATTAATTACTTGGTGGATGTGGAAGTACTGCAAGCTAGCAGCTAGGAGCTTTCTGAGTGACGTTCCCTTATCCTCTTTTTTAATATTGTTTATGTCTATTATTGCTTGGAACTGCCAAGGGGCAGGAAATAAAAGATTTTACAATGCTTTTCAAGAGCTGGTACATTCCTATCACCCTATGATCTGTTTAATCACTAAACCTAGGATTTGTGGCTCAAAGGTTGATGCGGTTATAAATAATTTGGGTTACAATAATTTTTTCAAACAAGACACCAAAGGTTTTGCTGGAGGTATATGGGTCTTGTGGGATAATACACACATTAACCATGACATTCTCCATTCAAACAGTCAATTTATTCACTTCATCTTTCACCACAAAGGTGACCCAACAGAATGTACAGCAATTTATGGAAGTCCAATCACAACGGTTAATCCATGGGTTCTTATCGGTGACTTCAACGCTTTCCTGAACAGAGAAGATAAAATGGGAAGTGATTACATCCCTCTTTCTAGCTGCAGAAAATTTTGAGATTTTATTAACTATTGTCATCTCCTTGACATTGGATTTTCAAGTCCAAAATTCACTTGGGAGAGAAATGGGGTGAAGGGGCGCTTAGACAGAGCTATTGTTTCTTAGTCTTGGAGGATAAAATACCCTGAGGCAATTCTAAGACACCTCCTAAAAATTAAATCAGACCACAGGCCAATTCTACTCAATTTCTTCGGCCTACCTCTCCCCCTCCCCCCTGTCAGATTTCAAGCAGCTTAGTTAACCAACGCTGGCTTTAAACAGTATGTCAATGACAATTGGAGATGGAATGGAAGCTTTGCAGATACTTCTAGTGAGTTTGTTGATTGGGTGAAGATTTGGAACAAATCAGTTTTTGGGAATGTATTCTGTAAAGAAGAGCATCATCCCCCGTCTTCAGAGGATTGATGGATTCTTGATTTTTGTACTTCTGACAGATTGAAACTCACCAGAGACACACTATCTTCAGAATTCGAGCAAATTCTTTTATAGGAAGAGATTATCTGGTTTCAAGAGTCTCGTTAATGGTGGCTGAAATTTGGTGATCGCAACACTACCTTCTTCCATGCTTCTACCATTGTTAAACGCATATAAAATAAAATTGAAGCTTTGAAGATGGATGACCAATGGATTTCAGATACTAAAGCAATAAAACAAATAGCCAAGGACTTCTATATCAACTTATATTCCAAAGAGTTTGAGCCCTTCCAACAACCAACCTGGCCGAACTGTTTCTCCTCCCTTAATGTAGCTGATATGGAAAATATAGGGAAGGATGTTTCCGAAGAAGATGTTAAGAAGGCGGTTAATGATATGAGCCCCTATAAGGCCCCAGGCCTTGACGGACTTCAACCGGTGTTTTATCAAACTCAATGGGATGTAGTTGGTGATAGTATCTATCAAATGGTCAAGGATTTTTTTGCTACAGGTGTCCTAGATTTAAGGCTTAATGAGACGCTTATAGTCCCGATCCCAAAAAATCCTAACCCCGCATCCATGCTGCACCTGAGACCTATAAGCCTGTGCAACATAGCTTACATGATAATCACAAAATTCATAGTCAGCAAAATCAAGCCTTGCATGGAAAAACTTGTGAGTCAAACCCAAAGCAGCTTTGTCCCTAGGCGGCAGATAACTGATAATGTTATAATTTTTCAAGAGGTGGTGAATTCTATGAACATGTGGCATCACAAGAAGGGTATCATGGCCATTAAGGTTGACCTCGAGAAAGCTTATGATAGATTACTGTGGGACTTCATTGAAGACTCCCTCACTGCTAGTGGCTTCAATACAGTCTTAATCGCTAGAATTATGACTTGTATTAAAACAGCTAGTATACGGCTCACTTGGAATGGTAAGATTACGGAGAGTTTTCTTCCTTCCCGTGGTATCCGTCAAGGTGATGACATTTCTCCTTACATTTTTGTGTTGTGCTTAGAACGATTATCCCACTTCATTAATTCCCTAGTCGACAATGGAAGTTAGAAGCCAATTCAACTCAGCAAGATTGGTCCTCTGTGCTCTCATCTTTTCTTTGTTGACAATCTTTTTTTATTTGCAGAAGCTACCATGGATCAAGTAGCTATCATTCAGAAGTGTCTTGATGATTTCTATGGCCTTTTAGGTTAAAAGGTAAATAGGTGGAAAACAAAAATTTTCTTCTCAAAAAATTTTTCCCGATCGATAGCCTCCCATATTTGTGGCAAATTGGGTTTCTCCAAGACATCCAACTTGGACAAATACTTAGGTGCTAATATCATTAAAGGGAGAGTGAACCGCTCGACCTTTAAAAGCACTATTGACAAAATCAAATCGAAGCTCTCTGGATGGAAGGTTAATAATCTGTCTATGGTAGGCCGTGTGACACTTGCTAATTCTGTGCTCCAAGCCATGCCCATTTACCTGATGCTCTCAGCTAAATTTCCTGTATTAACCTGCAAAGAAATTGATAAAGTGGTGAGGGACTTTGTCTGGGGCTCTTCTAATACTGGCAGCAAAATGCATCTAGTTAGTTGGGATGATGTGTGAAACCTAAATGGGGTCTTAGAAAAGCAGAAGACATGAACAAGATTTTTCTTATGAAGCTTAGGTGGCATATGGTGTGAAATTCGAAAGCCCTCTAGGTCAAGCTCTTACAATCCAAATATACTAAAAGTACTATATTGTCCAACAATCTCAAGGCCAAAAATGGATGCTCTAATATTTGGAAAGGTCTATGCTTAGTTTGGGACATCGTCCTCAACGGCATCTCTTGGAACATAGGTGATGGCAAATCTATCAACTTTTGGAAAGATGTTTGGTTGGAAGGTTTCGGGAACCTGGAGACAATTGCTCTGCATGACATTCCCGAGGTGGAAAAAAATCGCAGTGCAGCCTCTTATGTCTCTCTGGATGGGCATTGGAGATGGAACGAGTTTCAATACCTATTACCCCATTATGCCTACCTCTGCTTAGCCTCTTATGTCTCTCTGGATGGGCATTGGAGATGGAACGAGTTTCAACACCTATTACCCCATTATGCCTACCTTCTAATATTGGTAATGGTTCCGATAACATTTGTTGGAATTTCACACCTTGGGGCCGTTTCTCCATAAAATCAGCTTATGAATTACTGTCTTAATTTGTTCCCTCCCATCCAAGTTCTATATGGCAAAAAATATGGAAATGGAAAGGACCACAAATGGTTAGGCAATTTTTATGGATTATAAACCGTGACCGGCTTCCAAATAACCTTTTGTGTTTCAAACGAAAAGTGTTGGCCTCACCGATCTGCGCAAAATGTGGCTTGGAAGATGAATCAGTCTTACATGCTCTTCGGGACCACTCAAGTTCCTAAGCGATTTGGCAGAAATTTTTTGCTACCCTGCGTTGCGAGGATTTCTTTTCCCTGAATATTCAAGATTGGGTCATGAAGAACGTGAGCAATAAGGAAGTGGATGACAAGGGTTTAGAATGGAGATTTTTATTTTGAGTCGTTACCTGACTAATTTGGTAGTGGAGAAACCAATTTGTTTTTTATAATCAGGTTATTACTCTTAAGTTTACGCTAAACGTTATTCACCAACGATGCAAAGAAATCATGGCTTTGAAACAAATGTGCTCCTCTATTAATACCGGACCCCAAACCGAACAACATACTACTCCCTGGTCACTGCCTGAAGCCGATGCAGTGAAACTAAACACTGGCGGCAGTTGTATTCCCCACTCGATGATTTCAGGTGTAAGTGGCCTTTTCAGGGATCACAGAGGCAGTTGGATCCTCGGCTTCTCCTAAAGATGCAGCGTTTGCACTCCACTTGAAGCCGAACTCTGGGGAATCATATGCGGTCTAAGAATTGCAAAACTACTTGGCTTCTCCAGGTTGATCGTAGAAATATATTCCCTCACAGCAGTAGAAGCTATCACAGGTAGGACTAAGCTGTTCGGTACTTGCTAACATGTTAGTTCAGTCCATCATCACCATGATTAATGATGTCTGGAACGTTCGCGGCAACTATATAGGGAGAGATTCCAATGCTTGCGCTGATTGGCTAGGCAAGGAAGGTGCAAGACTCAAGTCTTTTGATCTTGTCATAATCTCTTCTCCCCCAGAAGCTCTAAAGAGTTTTCTCTCCTATGACTGTATCAGGTTAGCTCCAAGCAACCCTTTTAGCGTCTGAGTTTTCTTTGTTTCGGGCTTTTGCCTAGCTTTTCTACCAAAAAAAAGAAAATTAAAATTATGGGTACACATATACGCAACTTAATTGAAAGTTTGGAAACAAAGTACAACATTGTGTATGTATGTAATTGTTAAAACTGATGTGTTCGAACTGCAAAGTATTGATAAATATTGAGTTGATATAATTACTATTTTTTATTCAAACAGTATGAATTGAATTTTTAGAAAATAAAATTTTAGATTTAAATTTTATAAATGAAGATATAGTTGTTGAAATAATTTTATCTTTTAATAGAATTCACTTGCTCAATATGAATTAAATTCTTACAATTACTAGATATTAAATGTAATTATTAAAAAATATATATTGAATTGATATAAATTCAATGAAATTAAGTATAAGATATTACTTGGTACTATTGTCTACTATTCATATTTTGAATTAAAACATAATGTATTCTATTTGTATCATATATCTGTTTAAAAACCATGGATTCAACTTATTTCTTTTGACTTAATTATATATGAATTCAACTTAATTACACATCAATCAATTGATTCTAACAACCAACTATGTAAAAGTTGTCTTTTATAGCACAAACATTTTATTGAGCAATTTATTTTTTTTATATTATAATATCATTCTAATATATAAAGTCAAGCTCACACTCCTATGTTCCAATAAGATATGAATTTCAGTCAAAAGGGATTAAAACAAATAAATAATGGCTTTGAATTGATAAAAGGTCACATTCAGCATGTCCCATGGAGCATACTTTATTTAAATGGTTGACTCAACGAGTGCATGTAAGCAAATATTGTAATGTGTTTCTTTTTCTTCTTTGAATGAGAGGAAAAATGCAAAAACATCAATAAGATGACAACTCCATAAAATCCAATTGCTTTTTCAATTTTATCACTAAAAGCTTTTGAATAAAAAATTATTCTTAAATTAGTGTTGAGAACAGAAGAAAATATAATTAATAAAAATAAATAAATTGCTAAACAATCAATTTTCAGATAGGTTAAAATCAAATTTATTAGATTGGATATTTTTTAAAATTGCAATTTATGTAATGTCTTTCAAATCGCGGGTGAGTCTTGATTTAGTGGCCATAGAGTTTGCAAAAGATATAGAGAATTTGAGTTCAGTTCTTTCATTTCTCACCTCATTTCAAAGTGTTGGGTTGCACTGTATTTAAAAAAAAACGTCTTACAACTCCAGAGAGATAGTTGAAGATTATTTTATTTTAGTGTAAATTATGCTATAAAGTAACTTGGTTCTTTAGTTTTTTGGTCTATGATGACTTTTAAGTGCGGTGACATCATAATATTATGCTACATTAGCCATGAAAAAAAAGTATAATATGAGGAGCTCAAATAACCTCGAAGAAGGTTATTTGAATGATTGTTGTCTCAAGGCAAAATAGTGTATATACTCAAAAACAAGCAACTGAATCGAAGGAAATCTCCTGCATGAACCAAGGCCTATTGGATTATGATTATCTATGTATATCTTCAAGTCTAGTGTTATTTATAACTATAGATTTTACATAAAATTATTATGATTATTTGTGTGTATTAAACTCTGTACAAACCAATTGTTATGTCATGCACTCTTGTTCACACTGCAACATGGACCACAGAATTTCACATGTGTGAAATATTATTTTTTAGCGTGCTTCATTTTTTTTAACGCTTTTTATGCTTTTGGACTGTGTGCATCTTCTTCCAACCAAACCAAAAGCTGAAAACAAAACCATTCATGTTGTCTATAGGAAGTTGCTGCGAGCTAAATTCAAATCTTACTCTGCTGGAAGCTCAAGTCGTTCTCTTTAGAATTCGAACTGCAGTCAACGTAGGTTTTAAAAGATTGGTGATTGAATGTGATAACGAGACTGTTGTTCATTATCTGCAGCATAACCTTTCTGATTTTGTAGTCATTGCTTTGGTTATTTAATAAATTAAAGCTTTAGTTCCTTGTTTTGAGCCTATTTCTTTTGTTTCTATTCGTAGAGATGCAAATTATGTTGCTCATGTTTTAGCAAAATGGGCACTCTCTCTTTCTCAGGATACTTATTTAGTTGAAAAGGTGCCCATTTGTGATATTTTTGCTGTTGCTAAATTAAACAACATATAATTCATGTGTGTATATATATATAAGTTAGTTTTCATTCCATTTTTTATTTGATGAATTAAAAGTATATAGTTAATGAACTTGTATTTTGTTCAATGAACTTATAGTTTTTTGTTGATAAATCTATATAGAATAATGAATTATTCTCCACACTCCACGACAACAATCAACACAACCACCCTACAATACAATGAGAAACATAAATTAATCCTTACCAATAATGATCAATTAATGCACGCGATTGTATACAAATATGATTGCCAAACATGATTTTGAAACAATGATTGCAGAATTATATATATATATATACACACACATGATTGCCAAAGATGGATTGAACCTGAAGTATATAGTTAATGAATTTGTATGTTGTGTTCAATGAACTTATATTTTTTTATTGATGAATCTATGTAAAATAATGAAATTAAGTATTAAAAGTAATGAATCTATAGCTCATAACTAATGAATTTTCATAATTTAATCAATGAACTTATACTATTTTACCAATTAACATATTAATTTTTACTTAATATTAATATATTAAATTAATAATATTATTCAGTAATGAACTTTATAATTAATAATTTTTTAATAAATGAAGAAATTAATTTTTATTTATCAAAATTAAACCTTTAACTACAAATTCATTGATCCTTAATGAATATACAGGTGAAGATCAATAAATCTGCAGCTAAATTCATTGAACTTCACCTAAATATTCATTGATCTGCCCCTGCAGTTTCAAAATTATTTTTCACATAATTATGTGTTAAATTCTTTCCCATGTCTTCGTTCTGCTAATATTGAAATGCAAATGGGAGTCATTGAAGTCTTCGTTCTTATGTCTCTCACCTAGGAAATGTTCCATGGCAATGACAAGTTGTATTAAATTCACTAATAAACAAATAATGTGTTACAGACAACCAACCCAAGTTTCATTACCCATTTAGGCTGTGAAAAAAAGGATGCCATAATCTATCTCAGAAATTCATTGCTCAACAATTTTACTATATACATGGGTAAAATTCCGACTTAACATAATGCCCAGAGTACATGATGGACAACAAAAACTCCTCGTCTTCTTAAGAGCCTTCTCAGCATCTTGAATCAATCTTTTTTTACAGAAAAAATGGATCACATTATTTAAGTCATGACCTTCAGAATCCACCATCTGTCCTTCCTTGATTTCACGCAAAAGCTTTGCCATCAACCCTGCTTTGCCACCCTCTGCGCATCCCTTAACCAACATTTAAAAGCTCCTCGATTATCACTCTGCAGGACTCGGGATTCAATCAATGCCTCATAACACCTTGAATCGAGTAATGGAGATGAACCCGTAGTTGATAAAATAGAGCGACAAAACTTTGGGTAGAGTGGGGATTTGCAAGTAATGGAAGGTGATTGTGGCTGGGATTGTGATATGAATTAGGAGGAGATTAACAAAGTTGCAAAGAGAAACAGAAGAGCAAAGACAAAACAATGAAATTAAAAAAAATACGTGATTTAATTTCTACGTACAATGGACCCGGTCCATATTGCTATATGAACAGAGGTGTCAAATTCATCCCATGATGGGAGATTAGAACACTACACAACACAACACTACTAATACTATTTCAATAACCATCGTCAACTATCGCTAACTATCACCGCCTATTACAAATTAACAAACTATTATATATATATTAGTGGACATTAACAAGGATATTTCAATCTAAGACTTAACACCACTTCATATCGAACCGAGGATCTTTGATTCCTAAGACCTCCTCCTAGATCATTTGGTCTAAAGCTTCATCGGTAGATATGATATTTTTTATATATTATCGTATGGTAATTATTTAATTTACATTGACTAATAAATACTCCGATAGGAGTATAATCTATTTTTTTTATTAAATATATTGGAGAATATACCCACTTTTGTTGGCTTCTTTTTTTTTTTTTAACAAATTGTCGGCTTCTTATTGATAGCATCTCTTTTTCTTTCTTTTCTTTATTTATTTTATTAGTTTAATAATTTTTGTTATGTTTAATGGATTATCTTCAAGGAGTTTTTATTTCATCTTTTTCTCCTTTAAATTTAAATTATTTTAAATTTAATTTTGTTTTTCATATTTGATAGTAGTATCAAATCTCTCATCTTTAGAAGAAATTCATTCATCTAAGAGATGAAAAAAGTCTCTTTATTTCCCTGTATTATCTTATGAAAAGAGATGCTTATGCTAGAAATTAATTAGATAAAATTTTGCTACTAAGCTTCATGATGATGAATGATGGTAGGAAATTTGATCAAATTTGGATGGCATTTATGGAGGAAATTTTATTATCTCTGATTAGGAACTCCCTTTAATATTTAAATTTAGTTAGTCAGAGCCAAATGCCATCAAAGATGGTGCAATACGATGGAGCATGAAGCTCAAGTTTCAATTTGTAAAATTTTTTAGCCATCTAAATATTTCTAAATTTACTGAGTTCATTTAGTTTTGTTATTGCACTCAAGCCTACTCATTTATGTTGTCTTTTAATTTAGTGAATAGGAAAAGCTAATTGAAATTACTGAGGTAGGGGATAGAACATGTTCGATGCTTTGGTCTTGTCTCCTTTGTCGTAGACTGCAAATGATGAAAATTCTAGCGATAAAGACGAAAGAAGAGGTACATACATCGCTTTTTGATTCAATCTATCTTTTCTGGCCTCTATAACACACTTTTGATACAAAAAAGGAAACCTCCCATCACAGAGAAGAGATCTAAAGTCAGGGTCACCTTGATCACCTTTTTCTTTTCGAATATGAACTGGTCGAGAGAGATGAACCTGCACCACATTTTTGAACCTTCGAACCAAAACCCCCATTTAACTCTGTGACCGTTCAAGGAAAGGTCCACCAATGATTGATAGGCTATTCCTTGTAATATTGTATATAATTGATTTCAAAAAAATAATTCGATATCTGGGATTCGATGTGATACTTATGAGATTGATATTTTAAATTTTTTTTTTGAAACATATTGATTTAACTTTATAAGTGGGACTATCACCACATAGCATGTTGTCGTTGGAAAGTAGAACCCTAATTTTCATCTAAAAAAATCTCCTAATTATTCCAAAGCAATTAAAAAGAAAATTTTTAACCAGAAAAAATTGCGTTCAAATGTAAAATACCCATCTAGAGGTTTTTGCAACTTAATCATGTACGATGAAATCATTAAAATGATTAAATATAGGTGAAATTATATTATATATAATTTTTTATCATAACTTTAAAAAATACGATGTTTTTTCAATGTTAACATTCCGTATTTTCATAAAAAATATATTTTGATCATTTTTACCTTATTGTTTTTTATCTCTTCATTTTCTGATCTTCTTTTTATGTGTGCATTCTTTTAATCTCTTCTGCTTGTTTTGATTTCTTTGTTCATTCTCTTAATCTCTTATCCCAAATCCAATACTAAACATTACAAGATTGTAAAATTTATTTGTTCAATAAGAATATTTTGCATGTCTATGTTGAAATACAGAAAACCTATAAATTTTCCAATTAGATTTTCGTTATTGAAAGTCAGGAAATTCATAGATTTTCCAATTAAATTTTCATTCAGATCTGATAAAGCTCCACTTCTTCATTTTTTGTCCATTCAAAACCCACCATGTCATAAATCATCAAAAATTATAATGGATAGATGTTAAATTTCTTTCTCTTTGGTTCCTAATACTTGGGTGATTGTTGAGTTTTATTATTATTATTATTATTATTATTCTTTTATTTTGTGGTTATTATAGTTATTATTATTTTTTTCAGGTTAATGTCGTTGCTTTGTAAAACAAAGGTAAATAGTACTATTTTGAATTGGACGTTGTTGGGCTATTGTTGCTATTTTTTTTTATTTTTTTGGATATTTTTTAGTTGTTGTCAGATTTTTTTCCATAATTTTTTTACTTGTTTTAAGTTGTTTTTTAGCTCTATTTTTATTTATTTGATTTCTTTAAATATTATAAAATTTTGAGTAAATGAGTAAGTGAAAATGTTTAAAAGGGAAATATATGATTGTTTGCTAAATAAATTCGATGAATATGGTTGTTATTGTAAAATTATAGTTGTCTTTTCTTTTTGTTGTTGGTGATGATTTTTTTACTACATAAATAAATTCAATTAGAAAAAAAAAAGTGATAACAGCCCAGCAAAACCTATCAACAACGAGATAACAAAAAAAAAAAGCAGCAACAGTCCAACAACTAGCAAAAAAAATAAAAAACAAGAACAACCTAATAACAAAAAAAAATCAAAAAATAGCAGCAACAACAACTCAACAACAATTTGAGAACTACTAGAAAAAACCAAAAATATTTTTAATTGTTGTTGGTAATTGTATCTGTAGTTGTTTTGTGGTGGTTGTTGTCAGGTTACTGTTTGTATATGAGAACCACATTTTTTTTAATACCATAGTTTTGAAAGAAAAAATCAACCAATTTTTTAAAAAAATTCCGTATTTTGGTTATTTTTGAAAAAAAAAATTTAAATATAATAAATTCGGAATAGATAATAAAGAAAAAAAACAACTCTAAGCCCATTGATTTAGAAAAAAAATCTTAGAAGTTTGGGGCCTAATTAAACTTCTGAAAAGAAATGGCCCAGATTAAACGGGTCAACCCGTCTCCAGAAGCAGAAAATTCGGGTTGGCTAAGACTGTTTCTAATGTTTTTTTTTTCTCTTTAATGTTTTTTTTTCCCTTCGAGCGTAAGTTTCTAAAATTCGAGCATTGAATTTCTTATATCCAAATAAAGCCTTGGTCCTTGGGCTTCAGAAAGCCCTTCGTTTTTTTTTTTAGGAATTTAAAGCCCTTTATTTTTCCGCTGTAATTCTTACTTCTCCGGCCGGCGACTTTCTGAGTTCAATCTCCGATCAGGTGAACGCGTAGCCCTAACCCTAGCTCATTCAATTTTCTCGTGATTAGACGATCGAGTAGCATAAGTCTAGTGTAGGCATTTTCATACTCAAAATTAGCTTTTTTTTTAACAAATTTTGCTCAACGATTTAGTTGTTGCTGTTTCTTTTAATGTTTTTCTGGTTAATCGAAGTAGTGCAATGATTTTATGCTGATTATGTAGGTTTTGATTTTGTGAAGAATAATTAGTCATTGTTGTAGTGATAGACATGGATCAGCACGAAGATGATGGCCGTGGCGGCAGCGAATCACAGTCCAAACAAGATGATGAGGTGAGGTTTATTTATGAGTATTTTTATTGTTGTTGTTATTTTTTGGTTGTTGCATGGTTAGTGTAGTTTAGGTTTGGATGTTTATGTTTAGTGATTGTTGATATTGTTAGACCAGATTAAGTTTTTAGAAATTGAAGTTAATGTTTCCTATGGAATTTTAATATGTGTGTGAAAATTTGATGTTTGCTTGTTTACGGTTAATTTAATAGTTAAGTTTTTTTTTTTTTTAGGAAGCTGTTGCTCGACTTGAAGAGATGAAGAAATTGATAGAGGCAAAAATTGCTCTTCGTCAAAGCAATTTGAATCCCGAAAGGCCTGGTTTGTGATGTTTCAGAAATTTTTTAGATATATTACTTTGTTGATTGATTGATGAAATGTGATAATATTTTTGATTGATGGCTTGACTGAGTTAGTGTCTTGAATTTGTTACCTGTCTTTGTGGGGGAAGAGGAGATCCTGGTTACTTTATGATTTATGTATGAGACTTAAAGAAAAAAATTGGGTTGATATCATAATGCTTCTTCTGATAGCTGTAATCTTGACTGTTAATGAAACAACCACCAAATAAACTTATATTTGCAGGAAGTGAAATGGGAAGGGAAAATTAGTTTAGGTGAGAAAAAGATTTGAATTCTCTGCTGTGATACTAGTTCTCTGTAGAGATGCCATCCCTTTCTTATTTTAGGTCATTTTTCTAGGGCATTTTTATTTTGGATCAAACCATATAATAATAATAATAATATTCTAATTCTTTTTTAAGGGAAATTTGGATTGCTTGAACAGTTTTAGCAAAATACTTAGCTAACTATATGTGCTCTAGTGTCTCGTCAAGCCTTAGCATCACTACTCTCTTTTTCAGTGAAGGGGGTGTTTCATTTTTTATTAAAACATGGATGCGGGAAGAATTATTCTTAGGGAGTGATATTCAAGCTGGTATATCAGTTGGTGATTCAACTACTTTGCTACCTATGTGGGATGATAGTGCGACATTGTTGTGCCCAAAGATGATGTGGTTCTTCATTAGTAAGAAATAGAGGGATCTCATATTAGCCATAGAATAGAGATTTTTTCTTTTAAATTTTATGAATGATTTGTACTTTGGATTTGTAACTTGCTACATTTTTTTGTTGGGGATAGGTGTTTGGAGGGGAGGGAGAATGTCTACGGTGTCTTGTTATTAGTTGTTACTAATTTATTATTATTTTTTAATTCTGCATTGGTCTTTGGTGTGTATTGGGATTTTCATGACAAGAAGGATAAAGTCATTATAAGCACCTGCATAATTATTCTATTTTCTGTTGACTCATGATATTAGAATTTAAGTATCTTGCCTTGCTTGGCATATGTTCCTTGTTTGAACTTTCTCTCTCCCATCATTTCTTTCTCTCTTTATGTCCAAAAAGTCCATTGATTAAGTTCTTTATTTTCAGCCGTATTTCATTGTCAGATCTCATCTATTTCCCAATTTTTAAAAATTCTTTTCACTTTAGCACTAAGTTTGCCTCTCAATCTTTCTTACTAGAAGCTTTTACTATCTTTGTTCTATAAGGGCCTATTTTAGTGGATTTAGAGTGAGCTAATTTGATTTATATTCTTTTCAAGATAGGGATAATGTGCTGAGAAGGAAAAAAATTATTTTCTCTTCTTCAGCTGTAATTTTGAAAAGGATAAAAAGGTATTGGTAATATGTGTAATTTTGTCTTGTTCTTCACCTTATTTTTCCTTTTTATTCTTGAGACGAGTATTTAATATGATAACTTCACCTTTTTTTTTCCAGTGTTGATATTGTTTTGTCAAGTTTATGGATTTGATGATCACTATTAATGTTAAGCTTTTTGTTCAATGGAATTGTGAGAAAATGAATGGGTAAATTTAATGGGGTTTATGCTTTGTCATCAACAAGTCTGTCTACCATAATATCCTTTTAGATCTAGAAGACAAAATCATTTGTATGGATTATATTTTTAATTCTCTGGATGAAGAATTCAGTTCACTTTTTGAGTTTTTGAGTTCTACTGTGAAATGATCAGATTTTATATTGGATCTGTTTTGTCAAAATGACTTGATTTCAATAAATGCTGGATTGGAGTCCAGTTCTTTGATTGTTACTCCTGTCTTCCAAATAATGCTGTAAATTGGCTGAGCCATTCATAAGCTACTTGAAGTGCAGCTTGGAAAGAGCTCGTTCAAATCATTTATTTAATCAAATGAGCCGCGTTCGAGCTCCGTTTCGGAGCTCATTTAATAATGAGATGAGCTCAAGCTCACTGATCCTCTGCTTGTTTTTAACTCGCGAGCTGACTAGTTTATAGGCACGCAAGTTAGCTCGTAAAAAAACTTATCAGTAGGCTCATTAGGATAATTTAATTTTTTATTTCATTTTATTGCTAGTTAGTTTTATTTATTTGTTCATTTTTAAATAGGTATGGTGACTAGTGTTGTTTAGGAAGGTTGTTAGACGGTTCATATCATGTTTTTTGTTCCAATTTAGAAACCTGAGCTTGAGCTCTGAATTTGAAAACTTTTCCATGCTCAAGCCCGCTTAATTATTAAGGAGCTGAGCCCTCAGCTTTCAAAAGCTCAGCTTGTCTACAGCCCTATTTTCAAATACCTGTTCTATTTTGTTATTTTTCTTACCACCTTGGCACAATTTAGTAAAATTTCTGGTACAGTATGTTTCAGGCTTTTGACACAAGTATTTCCACTGAATATTGATACAGTTTATTGTTGCTTCCAGATTCAGGATTCCTTAGGACATTGGATTCAAGCATTAAGCGTAACACAGCAGTTATTAAAAAACTAAAGCAGATAAATGAAGAGCAGAAGGAAGGACTTATGGATGAATTGAAAAATGTAAATCTTAGCAAATTTGTCAGTGAAGCTGTGACAGCTATCTGTGATGCCAAGCTTAAATCTTCTGACATACAAGCAGCAGTTCAGGTAGCTCTTACAGTTTTCTAAATTGAAATCTTCTGTAGATACTACACATAAATATGATATGTTTTTTTGGGAATCTTGCCTTAGATTTGTGATTGCTTTCCCAAGGGGCTGGTTGATATTATTGGTAGTCACTAATTAGTTAAAGTCAAGAATCCTTGCCTGCAACTTCCTTTGCTCCTTTATTCTATTCTATTATCAAAATTTTGCACCATGGCATATTACTGATTGACCAGTTGCATACTCTAGACCAAGTTATTTGCACTAAAATAATTTAATTCTTACAGCTCTTGAAGAAGTGTTGCTGTTGAATTATCTGTCATTTGTCTCACCAGGATTTTAATAGTGCATGGGTGATATTAATGCACTTATTTGGCTTTTCATTGTTCTACTTTTCATTTGTTGCATGAAATTTATTTATTTTGTGTTGGTAGGTTTTTGTTTTTTGATTTTAAAATTTCTCTTTTTATTTTATTTGTTGTTGTAGGGGTGCCTGGGTGGGGTATTTGATGATTTGCTGATATTGTTTATTTCTCCTTTCCATCATCCTAGTTATAGTCTGTATTGGCATTCAACAAGCACATCAAGCACTTATCTAGTTACAGTTTGTATTGTTGTGATATTTGTTGGAGAGGAAGACAAGTAGGTTGCTTGTTTGGGGGGTCAAATACATAAAAGTGTAGTGCAGCATTTTATGCATTGAGAATGCAGTTTTTAGCTGATTGTTTGCAGCCTTTTTAATGCATAATGGTGCTTTCTCTGTCTTTGGCACTGTTCTAACTTTTGTTTGTCTTGCAAAGATCTGCTCTTTGCTTCATCAAAGGTACAAAGACTTTTCTCCAAGTCTAGTACAAGGGCTGCTGAAGGTATTTTTTCCTGGAAAATCAGGAGAAGACTTGGACGTGGACAGGAATTCAAAAGCTATGAAGAAGCGAAGTACCTTGAAACTGCTTTTGGAACTCTACTTTGTTGGAGTTTTAGAAGACAGCAGTATTTTCATCAATATTATTAAGGATCTTACTAGTGTGGAACACTTGAAGGATCGAGATGCTACTCAGACAAATCTGACTCTCCTTGCTAGTTTTGCTCGTCAAGGGAGAGTTTTCCTAGGACTTCCCCTTTCTGGACAAGAAATTAATGAAGAGGTACATAAATCTGCATTGTTCTTTCATTCTGATTCTTTTTGTGCCATTCATTTTGGTGTAGTGATGAAGATTTGAATTATTTTTTGCTTTTTGTTCTTTTATTTGGTAATATTTTTAACTCACTAATGAATTCTATTATGTTTTCATTCAATAGGAATTTAATTCTGTTTACCTTGCTGATCTTGATTATTTTGTGGTTTATCTTCTGTCTTTATTACAGTTTTTCAAGGGCCTTAGTATCACCGCAGATCAAAAGAAGATATTCAGGAAAGCCTTTAATACGTATTATGATGCTGTATCAGAATTGCTTCAGTCTGAACACACTGTGAGATTTTTTCTCCCTTTTTTGATTTAGATATGTTTTCTACCTGTTTTACTGGTCCTGTGAGGCTCTTGTTTGATGTAGACTTAATATCTTCTGATGCACATTATTTGTATCTCTGTATTGCTTTTGTTTGATCAAAGTATCTATAATTGTCTGATTTTGGTTTTATAACAGTCTCTTCGTCAAATGGAGCATGAAAATGCAAAAATTTTGAGTGCTAAAGGAGAGCTCAGTGATGAAAGTGCTGCTTCCTATGAGAAGCTTCGAAAATCTTATGACCATTTGTATCGCAATGTGTCATCGTAAGTTTGCTTGTTGATTTCATTTTCTTATTGCATCTTTTGATGCTGGATATAAATCTACTCCAAACATGGGATTTGTTTGCAAAAACTAAAGCATACCAAATTTCATGACAGCTGAATCCAGCATCATTCTATGAATCCACCTCCTCCCTCTCCCTCTCTCTTCCTACCCAGTACTCTCATGTTACTGTTGACATCCACCCACCCACAAATGTGCACACACATTCACACCCTTTTTCCCACCAGTAGTAGCTTGTGACTTGGCAAATGACTTACCTTTGAATCTATTAATTTATAGAATGTGTTATTCTGGCCCTAGTTTTGTGAATATTGATTTTGCATAGAAATTATGCTTGCTAACCCAAGCAAGAAATACTGGTGGAAAGAAAGGTTTATGCTGTAATTGACTGACACATATACAGGGATGAGATCAAGCTACACTAGGATTTTTTCCCCTACTTATTGTATAGCCTATGAGGCTTGAAACTAACGTTCAGTCTGCTTGCATTCTGTAACATTGCTACCATATGGTTTTGCATTGAAACATAGATTCTTCACGTACAGTTTGGCTGAAGCCCTTGATATGCAACCGCCAGTGATGCCTGAGGATGGCCACACAACTAGGGTTACCACCGGAGATGATGCTGCATTACCTGCTTCTGGGAAAGATTCTTCTGTTCTTGAAGCTTTGTGGGATGATGAAGATACTAGAGCATTTTATGAATGCTTACCAGATCTCAGGTTTGTTGGGACTGTATAATCTCTGCGTATGTACATTTGTATTGTATGGTGTTGTTAATTACTCCATTGATTAGATGTTGTTTACTAATTTTATTAAGCATCCTTTATGTTCTTCATAGAGCATTTGTTCCAGCAGTATTATTGGGAGAAGCAGAGCCCAAAGTGAATGAACAGTCTGCGAAGACTCAAGAGCAAGCAAGTGTAAGAATTAACTCTGAAGCTATATAATTTGATTTGCTCATTGTGGAGGATTGGCGAAAACAAAAAATTAGCAAAATCTTCTTGTATGATTTTGCTTTTGTAGTTCATGAAAAGATATAGTGCAATGGTTCTGAGTTTTTATTATGCTTCTATGTTACTCATGTTTTTTCTCCGCATAATTGTTTAATTTTTTGAAAGGAAGCTTTCATGGTGTGTAAAAATTTATTGCCTTCTACCCTCCATCTTTCTTCACTGCCATTTTCTCCCCTTCTTTTGCTGCCATTGTGGTTGTTCCTGAATTACTGTTTTGAAAATGGCCAATGTAACTCTGACATTCTAATTATCTTCTTTTAGTGGCACATTTTCATTAAAGGTTGATGTTAATAACTGAACTGAACATCCCTGTAGACCTTTCCAGCTGCAGGAATATTTTTTATGCAACTTTGCATTTTAATTTGACTCTTATGAATTTTGTTTTTTATTCTATGCTTTGTTGGTCATGTTTATGTGCTCAAAAAAGGGTCATTTGATGTATTCGTTCATTGGTTTATTCAAAGGAGGTGGCACCTGAATCAGATCAAGGCCAACCTACTCAGGATGCTGCCGAATCTACTACAGACTCTGGTACTTCACAGGATGGGAAAAGTGCTGAGAAAGGAAAGGACAAGGATGAGAGGGACAAAGAAAAAGCTAAAGATCCTGAAAAAGAGAAAGGTAAAGAAAAAGATGCAAAAGATGCTGAGAGAAAAGGAGAACATGAAAAGGAGAAACTCAAAGGTCTTGAAGGGACAAACTTGGATGCTTTACTGCAAAGGCTCCCTGGCTGCGTCAGTCGTGATCTTATCGACCAATTGACTGTAATGATAATGATGCTTTCCTCATTCTTACTGTTTTATATAATTTCTTTCTAGAACATTTGGATCTCTACAATGAAGATCTTATTGTGTTATTCCATTATCAATTTCTATCTTTCCAGGTGGAATTTTGTTATTTAAATTCGAAGTCAAATCGGAAAAAGCTCGTGAAGGCATTGTTTAATGTACCCAGGACATCTTTAGAATTGCTACCATACTACTCGCGAATGGTTGCCACACTATCAACTTGTATGAAGGATGTCTCTTATATGCTCCTGCAAATGCTAGAGGAGGAGTTCAATTTCTTGATAAATAAGAAGGTCTGTCTTCAACAAAGATATGTTTCATTGAAAAAAAAAGTGGCTGCTTATCCTTTTATTCTGTCATTCATTTCTTATATATATTCATTTGCATGATTATTTTGATATGAAATCATTATTTTTTGCAGGATCAAATGAACATTGAAACAAAAATCAGGAACATTAGGTTTATTGGAGAACTCTGCAAGTTCAAAATTGCACCAGCTGGAATTGTCTTCAGTTGTTTGAAGGTATAAATTAATCGTGCATTTTATAACCTGGTGAAATTCTTAGAAATTTTGATTTTTTTTAATTTATTGAACTCAATTTCAGTTAATACTTGGTTGTAACTATGTGGGGCTGGCTGCATGAATCATTTTAAACCATTCTCTGTTCTCAATTTTCTTTCCTTCCCTTATCTTGTTTTCTAATGTTTATGGTAGTGTTGACTCTTCTTCAGGCCTCAAATTCTGTCATTATAAATTCTATCATCTATCATTATGTGGTACTAGTGAATTTCTTGTTAAGTTACCTTGCTACTGGTGCTTTTTTTTTTTTTTTTAATTTGATGATGATGTTCACAAATTTCTAGTCCATTATATTTATAGAGACCTGAGATAATTTTCATTGAGATTGGGACACATTGTTGCCGTTGCATATTGATGGCTTTTTTTTGCAGGCTTGTTTAGATGATTTCACTCATCATAACATTGATGTTGCTTGCAATCTTCTTGAGACATGTGGTCGTTTTCTGTATCGGTCTCCTGAAACAACGGTGCGTATGGCTAACATGTTAGAGATATTGATGCGCTTGAAAAATGTAAAAAATTTGGATCCCCGGCACAGCACTCTTGTAGAAAATGCCTACTATCTGTGCAAACCACCAGAAAGATCTGCACGAGTGTCTAAAGTACGCCCCCCATTATATCAGGTATAAAGTCTTTTTGCTGTCTTACTTCTTTTTCTAACTGTTTTTTATATTGGTATGCTGAGGCTTCTTGAATTGATCTTTGATGCAGTACATCAGAAAATTGCTGTTCTCAGATCTAGAGAAGTCTACCATTGAGCATGTGCTGAGGCAACTTCGTAAATTAACATGGAGTGAATGTGATGCGTACCTTTTAAAATGCTTTATGAAGGTTCACAAGGGGAAATATGGTCAAATAAACCTAATTGCTTCGCTTACTGCTGGATTGAGCCGTTATCATGATGAATTTGCAGTTGCTGTTGTTGATGAGGTTAGTTATTTTCATTTCCAGAGCTTTTTGTTTCAGTTGGTATTTTCAATTGCCTTGATGTAGCTATATAGAGCTTTTCCCAATGTTTTATGATGGGATGATGGTTTGTGATCCTAATTCTAATGGTTGTTGATAATGTTAGTTTTAAGCTTTTTAGGGGTGTGGTTGGAAATATGCAGTTTACTTGCTTTTGCAGGAATGGGAGGATCAATAATGCTTCTGATCTCTTAATGTTGGATTGGTTGTTGGTTCATTTTTCTCACATTTCTTTGAATGGCTAGAAGACCTTCTAAAAGATTTGACTTGATTACATTAGGGATTCTGTGCGTGATTTTGATTTTTTTTTCTCAGTTGGAAATATGAAGTTTGACTTCTGCAATGGTAGAATTACAATTATACCATAGATTTCATTTTTTATTTTTGGTCTGCAGCACATAATTATAGTGATGCTAGTTAATGTCTCAGTCAGTAGGACCAGGTTTATTGAAAGTCTAAATCATGGATGAGCTGTGTACCTTCACCTTTACCTGACCTCTTTGTTTAAAATCAACCTTAATCTCATTTTGTTTTCTTTTTCTTGCAAGAACAATTGTATTCTTATGCTCCTTCACTCTTGACTTTTGTTCGGAGAGTGCAATTAGTTTGCAATCTTTGAATTATTTGTTATAAATTCCCCACCATAAATTTTGTTTGCCTGACTTCATCCTAGAATTGACCAGTTGTGGGCACGCTTGTTCATCGATCCTCTCTCAACTGCCTGGCAACGATCATTTTGATGCATGAAGTATATTTTTCCTATGGATTTATGAACTTTCTTACTCTGTACTAAATAAACATGCGTATATCCCTTTGGAATTATAGCAGTTCATTTTTTGCTTTCAGGTTTTGGAGGAGATTAGGATTGGGCTGGAATTGAATGACTATGGTTTGCAGCAGAGGCGTATTGCCCATATGCGATTCTTAGGAGAGCTTTACAATTATGAACTTGTGGATTCCTCTGTAATTTTTGAGACACTCTACTTGATCCTTGTTTTTGGCCATGACACACCAGAGGTATGGAGTCAGTTAAATTAATTTACTTTCATAAACAACTGTCATAATGATTTATTTTTACGGAGAAAATATTAACTTGCTGTGCGTTTGCCTTAAAATATGGAGCATATATGGAACTAATTATTTAACTGTTATATGTGTCAACACCTATGTGAATGCTTTGCATTTTAGTATTTCGTTTATGGATGATAACAAATTGTATCATCTTTCTCCATAAATGACAAATTTTGAACTAAAATTATGGTGAATTTTTTGCTAGATGTTTGTCTCTGTCTTTCTATGTAGTTTGACTTTTGATAACATGTGTTATTAGCGGGACGTACTGGATCCACCGGAGGATTGTTTCCGCATCAGGATGGTTATCACTCTTCTTGAGACCTGTGGACACTACTTTGACCGAGGTTCATCTAAGAGGAAACTTGATCGATTTCTAATACATTTTCAGCGGTACATTCTCAGCAAGGGGCCACTACCTCTTGATATTGAATTTGATTTGCAGGCAAGTCAAGAAGATTCATTTATGTCTTTGTGTTTTCTTCTTTTTTTTCCAAACATTATGCTATTGTGAACGGGGATGGAAATAGTAGTGCCTGTTTTATTCCATTTTGTTTGTTATTTTATCAACACTTATGACAAGTTTTCTTTTGTTGAAGTTTATATTCCATTGTTTTTACATGCAAGGTATGCTCATATATTGAAACATTTGTAGGACTTATTTGCGGAGTTACGCCCTAGCATGATTCGGTACTCATCTATTGAAGAAGTTAATGCAGCACTTATAGAACTTGAGGAGAACGAACGAACAGGTTCCATTGATAAGGTCAATAGTGAGAAGCACTATGACAGCGAAAAACCTTCTAGCAGGAATGCTTCCAATGCCTTTTCTGCGAATGGACAAAATATTGTTAATGGTAATGAGGAAAATGGTGGAATTCATGATGACATTGGTGACAGTGAAACTGATTCAGGCAGCGGCACCATTGACCAAGAGGTAAATGATGAAGAGGACTTAGATGAAGAGAACCATGATGATGGGTGTGATACTGAGGAGGAAGAGGATGATGATGGAGGTGGACCTGACTCTGATGAGGATGATGAAGTCCATGTCAGACAAAAAGTGACTGAGGTGGACCCAGTGGAAGCAGAGAATTTTGAGCAGGAGCTAAGGGCAGTAATGCAGGCAAGTTCAGGATCCTTGCTTTTTATTTTATAATTGCTAGTGCCCCCTGCAGTGCCACATTGTAATTTTTTTTATAGAATGTATAGTTCAGAAATTTTGTGAGTTTTTGAGGAATGTACTACAAGAATATTTTATGATGTTTTGCAGATATGAGTTTGCGGTTGCTAAAGTGTCCTGAGTAGATCAACATTTTGAAAAAGCCAATTGTCTTATTCTTTTATGCCTATTATTTTTAAAATTTGATACATAGGAATTTTGATGGCTGCAATCACAAATACAGTTTATTGATGCTGGAATTTTATTTCTATTCATGAATTTGCTTCAACTGACGTCAAAATGTTTATTTGCATTGTGAGTGCAGGAGAGCATGGAGCAACGCAGGCAAGAACTGCGGGGTCGTCCAGTGGTAAATATGGCAATACCTATGACCATGTTTGAGGGATCCACTAAAGATCATCATGGAAGGGGTTTTGGGGGTGAAAGTGGCGATGAGACATTGGAGGACGTGGCAGGAGGAATCAAGGAGGTTCAGGTGAAAGTGCTTGTGAAGCGTGGGAACAAGCAACAGACAAAACAGATGTCTATCCCTAGGGATTGCTCTCTTATCCAGAGTACGAAACAGAAAGAAGCAGCTGAGTTAGAAGAGAAACAAGATATCAAGAGGCTTGTCCTAGAATATAATGATAGAGAAGAGGAGGAGAATAATGGATTGGGAACCCAGACATTGAACTGGATGCCTAGTGGCAGCAACAGAGTTGGCAGCCGGAGCAGTACGTGGGAAGGAAGCACTGGAAGAGGTACTGGATCACGTAATCGGTATCAGCATCAGCATCATTCAGGCAGTGGTGTTTATCATGGCAGAAGAAGGTGAGCAAGCAACAGCAGAAGAAACTGTTTTTGTTGATGTGCTGCTGCTCATCTCCTGGTTACGGATGAAAAGTGACGAAAGAAACTGTGATAGTTGGTGTGCTGCCTCTGTCCTGATTTTGGATAAATGGTTCTTTGGCACCAGAGTAAAGAATCTTTTGACTTCACACATATATAGCTCCGTCCCTAAATGCTGCATAAGCCATTCCCCCCGGCAGAAGAATTGCAGTGTTATCCTTTTGGGTCAATGATGAACAGGTGTGAAGGGATATAGTGAAAACGGATCCCACTGTATATGCGCGATCAGGTTGTGTGTGCTTTATATGTTCTTTAGCAAAATATAATTTGGGATGATCATATCCAGAATTTCAAGTTTTTTGAGGTAAATAGCGGTTACGCAGCAGGATACCAGATGCCTAATTATACGAAGGATTGTCACCTGTGATTTTGCATGCCTAACGGATTGTAATTTAGTCTTACATATTAATCCTGGGTCTATCGGTTTCTTTTGCTGTATATTTATCAAAAGTGGGATTTTTCTATTGATTATATTTTGTGGTTTGTATATGTGTAGACCACCTTATCACTAACCCAAGTGATTGGATTGGTATATTAACGTTTTATTCCTTTAGAGAGGATGAAAGGTTGTGCTGTTTTGTTGGTTCAGTTGTGGCATACAAAGATTTACTCTTGGGACTCGCAATTGGCAAAACTAAATATCAACTTGTATTTTGTTAATCAGGTCAATCATTTGCCACACATACGTCTCATCATAAAGGCAGAAACGAAAGGGGCTTTTGGATGGAACTGGGATCCGGTCCTACTACACCAGTATGGTTGCACATGCAGCATGTGAATTCTATTTAAACTGTAGGCCGAATTCTTCTTTTCTGGTAATATGTGTTCCTTTTTCCTTGTGAATTTTCTAGACTAAGTGCAACAAACAATTGGCAATTGATACATACCAGCTGACCCCTGAAGAAAAAAGCAATTGTTAAGGTTAAAGAAGAAAAAATAAGTCTACATTTACAATTTTTAGATTAGTGAGATTAATTTGGTACTGAATTTCTGTGGTAATTAACTTGCACGTCGGCATTCAAATCTTGCTAGTTAAAATCTTTCTTTTTTTATCACAATAAAACGGAAAAGGGGAAAGGGAACTTTGAACTGGAGTCCTAGTATGCCTCAAGAAGTTTAGCTAACAGGCCCAGTCTTAAAATCTTTGCTTTTGATACTAAAAAAATTGAAACCCTCCTCTATAATACTTAAAAATAAATAAGACAAAAAAATTCAAGTTTTTTTTTTTTTGTTAAAAAAACTAGTAGAGATTGTAAATTTCCAATGTTCCAAGGGAGAGAGGGTAGGGTTCGAACCATATTCTTCTCAATAAAATGTTCATACTTTTTACCATTTAGACTAGTCATAGGAAACGACTAGAAAATCCAAATTAAATTTATAATTTTTTATATATGGATGGTGGAACCTTTTTTTGGTTAGACAACATAGATGATATAAAAAAGTTCAGCTCCTCCATCAAATTAAAGAAAAAAAAGGAGCATTTGGTTCCCCATACTCCTGTGAACGTACATAAAAAAATATATACTAAAATAATATGATTGGGAGCAAGTGATTCCAATTTTAGGGATAAGAATTGTGTGCCATAAACCCTACATGTGGAAACTAAATCCATTTTCCAATTTTGGGTATAAATATATGCAGGTCCTAACAAAAATTGTTGGACCCACTTTCTAGTTGGCTCATTAATGGCCATTTTCATGTGATCCATGCCACTCCTAAATTCACATGCTTTTTTTTTTATTATTATTATACTTTAATTTTTTTAATTATTATTTTAGAAGAACCAAAAGAAACGACATTATTAAAAAATTCCTTAAAAGGAAATTAAAAAAAGAAACAAAAGTTAGCATGACGTGTTGATTGTTCATTGCTAAAGAATAATCTATGTTCTACTATCTTCTATTTATTTATGGATAAATTATATTTTTTTCTATATTTTATCATATTATTTCTGACATTTGAAAAAATACTTATTCATGTATGATATTTATTTTTTCTTATAGTATTTCACCCCTACAAAATGACTAATGAGTGCTAAAAAAAGTAAATATCAGAAATGAATAAATATTTTTTAAAATGTTATGAATGAAGTAGTGTAATGTGACAAAATATATAAAAAAATGTAATTTATCCTTTATTTATTTATTTATTTATTGAATAATAGTACCTTCTATTTATCATTGATTCAATTAGAGCCATATTCCAAAATCACTTTTATTTTTATGATGTTGTAAATGCGTAAATGCACTCTAGATTGAGTAATTATGGAAATCATTAATCAACTCACTCATGCTTACAGCAGCGATTATGTCTTGGTAATTTTTTTTTTTTTTGGGAACTATATATGTTGGTAATGATTTGCCATAGTCAAGTTTTTTTTTTCCTTTCTTGTATAATTGCTTCCGTCACTTTTGTTCTTGATAAAGCTCACATCACTTTGCTTCTTAAAGAAAAATGCTGCCATGGTGGAATAAAGGAATAGTCAGGATTGAAATTACAAAAAAAAAATTATTAGTATTATTATTATATATATTTTCCTCTCCTTTTTTTTGCAATGAATTTCGAAAAAAAAAAAAAAAAAAAGAGAAATTCTTTTTTTTTTTTACTCAATTTCATTGTCCAAAAAAGTATTTAAGGATATGAAAAGTATGTTGGTGGAGAACATTTTAGAAAACTGAGATTTTAATTTCTATAGCATCTACTTTGTATTTAACTATTTATAAAACACTATAAGATCCAAGATTTTATCATGTAACTAGTCAACTACACATGCTGAATAAAATAGTTTTAATATTTTTTATTTTACCAAAAGAAAAATCCCACTAGTTGATGCTGGAATTTAGAAATGAAAATATAAATCAAACAAATGAAAGTGGTATTTCTAAATGAATAAAAAGAAATTACTATTTATTGTAGATTTCTTAATTCAAAGAAAAACAAGCTCAATTAATAAACATAATTTTAAAATTTATTCATGTAAGGTCTTGAACTTTCATTGAAATATAATATATATATGCCACATTGCATCAAGGAACATATTCACTTAAAGAATGAATCAATTATTAGAATGATTAGAAATTGACTTAACATCAATAAGAAGGTTAAAACCTAATAAGTCACCTTTTCACCTTTTAATCCTCCTCTATAATTGCATATGGAAATTGAAAGTTCTATTTCTCTCAACTCTCACTATTTGGAATTTTATTGTTTGTCAAACATATTGATGTTGTTGGTGAAGTAAAGCTCACAAATGGGATAAATTCAAGCAACCTTGTTGTTGCCAATTAGAAATTAACATGTTAGATTAAAATTACTACAATGAACATAACCTAACTAAAATATTAATTAATCAAGCTGCTCTAGTCAAACAGTTAAATTTTTTACGGATATAATAAAAAGATTCAATGTCTAGACTTCTCTCTCCCTTTTAAATTTGTAATGGTAAAAAAAAAAAAAAAGTAAATGTTAGTTAAAAACTGTAGGTAAAATTATCCTGTGTTTTTTAATCTTATTTTACATGTGTTATTTAGAAGCAATCATCAGCCACAATAATAACAGTGTGAAATTAAAACCACACGTGGACGGCTAACAATAAAACAGCGTACACCACGTGGACGGCTAATGATTGAAGAAACGTGCACTAAATATGACGAGGATAAACTCGTAAATAAAAGCCGAAATCTGACTAAAAAGTAAAGAGTAAAAGAGAAGACTTTGGTACGAAAGGAGGAGAAGCGACCACGTCACTCAAAGAACCTTTTAAACCTCGTACCCCTGCCGACAACTACAAAATGTGATTATTTTTTTAAAATAAATTAATTTATTATTTTTTTATATTTATTTAATTTATATACTTAACTTTAATAATATTTTATTTATAGATCTTTTAATTATTAACCCACTTGTATTATTATATTATTATTATTAATTATGTTTTATTTTATTGATATAGATGTCTAGATATGGGATTATATTATGCCTTAGCTCAAAAGCAAAGATCACAAAAGTAGAGAAGAAGAAAATGATTAGAAAAATGTATTAAAATTATCATTAAAATTAAGCTTTTTTTTAAGAGCGATTTTTATTTAAATAATATTTTAAATTAAAATTTTAATAATATAATGATGTTAAATTAATTATTTAAAATTTTTTACTATTTTTATAGCTCTATCTAAATAAAATTGAATTAAATAAAATCTACTAAACTATAGATATCTCGATAATTTAAACTAAAAAAATTCTCATTACATGAGTAAGGATTCAATAATTTTTTTTATTATAAAAATATATAATTGGGGACCCTTTTGTATGGCTCGCTAGCCTTAATTAATTGATTTGACTTTGATAGTTTGATTTATAGGATGATTGATTTTACCTTCTTTTTCTCCTTAGTTGCCTACCATTACTCATTGTTTGAATGAAACCAAATGTGAAAATTCTTTAGTAAAGGATTTTCCCTCTTTGAACCAAAATGTAAACTCCTAAAATTATAACAATGTTTTAAATGATGCACAATTTTTAATATTCTTATTTACAGTCAGATTTATAATACATATTTCAAATAATTTATTTAATAAAACTGATATATATATATATATATGCATATTGCGAGTCTATTCATAGGATAAAAATATTTTTATTATTATTTGCTCTCCATCTTTACCTTTAATTCTTTTTGATTATTAAATATTTTATTTAGGTTCAAATGTTTAAGTTTTTAAACATCACCTCATATTATAATTAGTTTTCTTCTTTAAATTTTAATCAAATACTTGGGTCTTACCAATTACTACTTTAAGTATTAGGTCTTGAATTTAGTACACTCGTTTAATACGATGTAGTTAATTAGTCTAACTTTTATACATCTTCAAAGTCTACGCAATTTTATTTAAATGTTCAAAAAACTATTTTTATAATTAATATGCATATTGTATATATTATGTCTATTAATAGTAGGGTTTGGACCTTATTTAATAAATTATCCTAATATGGCATTTCCATAGTCAATATCTAGTTTTGGTTGAACATGCCAAAAAAAAAAAAAAGTACAATATATATAAGTGGTTGGGTGCTTGGCACATATATAATAAATTCCCACATTCATATTCCACAATTTCTTTCATTTTCTTTCAAATTATTTTGTTTTTTGAAGTCAAAATCCACTTTCTTAAGAATTGGTCAATATTTGAAAAAAAATAATTATACAAACTTTTAATGGACAAATATATAATTTTAACACTTTTTAATTTTATTACTTTTATTTGATTTTAAACTTATTAATTCCTACGATATATAAAAATAACATTTTCTAAAATTACTCTGGTATAAACAAAAATTAAATGAACTAAAAAATATTTAATTGAAAATTTATAACTTTTTTTTGTTTTTGCCTTAATCTAAAATTATTTTTAGTATTTTACGTAGTTAAAAACATTTAGGATCATGTATTTATCTATTTTGATATTTGTATAAGTTAGATAAAATTAAAAAATATCAATATAAAAATAAAATATGGATAAATTTTTTTAATGATGTTGCAAAAATTAATAAATGTAAAAAAATATTAAAAATTAGGCATATAAAAATTTAGAGATCAAGCTAGGAATTTGGCCAACTTTTTTAGAAAAAAATATTATTGTTGCCTATCAATGTTGTTGATATCAAACACTCGTTGTACTTTCATAAGTTCTCCATAAAATTGATAGACAATGACAAATGACCCAATGCCATACAAACAAACCCAAAAAAAAAATAATAATAAAGAAATTATGTGTATTATCCCTAGGCATCACCAAAAGATACAAAAAAATAATTAAATTTAATAAAATTTGAATTTTAATAATTATTCATAAAGCAATTTCACATTTATCATTAGATAAAAATTAAATAAAAATATTTACACTATTATTTTTCTTAATTTTCCACATCCGACACAACGTGTTCTTTAACAAAATTCATTTATATGGTGGCAATCACTTAAAAAAAAATTTGGGTTTCAAATTCAAGTGGTAATATATATAATCATGTTACATTAATTGTTAAATACTTTTATCGTTCTTATAGTTTTGTTAAATCAAATCGAATTAATCAAAGTTTAATAAACTCTGAATATATATATATATACAATTAGCTCCATTAGAACCTTAGATTAATGATATTAATACTATTGTTATTGTTATTATATTAATCCAATTAAAAAAAAATCTAATAATAAGTTCATTGTGATCTAAGCAATGACATTATGTTTTGTATGTGATGCACGTGTGAGTTGTTTAACAAATTAATTAATGATTCTTAAATCTTTTTTTAAAAAAAATTATATATATAAATATAATTAGTGTTAGTATTGAACAGTACTCGCGCTGAAAAGCGCGTGGACACTAATCTTGTCGTTTTTATTTTTTTTATTTATGGCCAATGGCAGTGAGTGGGCCCCATGTTATCCTCCTCTGGAAAGGATTTTGGTGTACGTGGAAAGCAATGACTGGGTTACTGCTGATACGAGGATCTTAACTTAAAATGTGCAAAAAATGATTTATTTGCCAAAATATAATTTTCAGTATCTCACATCACACGCATTAAAATAATTTTTTTTAAAAGTAGTTTTTTATTTTTTATTTTATTAATATTAATTTTAATCAAATTTATGTTACAAATTTTATTAATAAATTAACAATCTATAAAATAAATTTGTAATTTTAGTACGGAAAAAGTAATATTTTTTTTATCGATATCAATAAATAAAAATTGCGATCAAAATTGTTTAAATTATTTAAATTCAAAATATTTTATCTATAGTTTAAAGCCTATTTAAGCTGATAAATTAATAATTTAAGCTATAACAATACCCAACTCATAAGACATTTATCTATCAAGTTATTTTGTGTACTTGTATAAATATATGCATCTATACATATAAATTTATAAATTATTGAATTAATTTTATTTAATTATGACTATTGTTGTATATAAGTTACAAATATATATATATAAATTAGAAATAATAAGACACAATTCATTAACTTTCTAAATTTCATATTTTTTCTTGATTTACTTCATGAATTTTCCAACATATCATTTAAACTGTTTTGGGAAATAAATATCATTTAAATATTAACTTATCAACTCACTATATAAATAATATTTTTATAATTTCAAATGAAACTGTTTAAACATCTAAATTAATTAAAAAGATAAACCCATAAATTATATCAAATTTAATCAATAACAAATCTATTAAATCTAATAATAAAAAAAAAGTCTCAAAGTCATGGCTTACAACCAAGGATATGAACATGCCAAAAAACACATAAATAATTGAAAAAATGATGGAAGACTCTTTCTAGAGTGGTCCAATTATTGTGGGGACAAAAACCTAATAGCTGTTAGCTAGGAATATAATCAACAATTGTTTATTTTATTTTTGGTTATTTAGTATGTAAATTGCTAATGTACTTACATTAAGATTACCATAAGAGGAAAGGGTCTTATAATGTTGGAGGATATCTTAGATTCTTTATGTGTTTCATGTCTTTTTTAGTAGCCAATCACTACTTTTCTCTTTTTTTTATTTTTACTTTAATTAGATTGTAGATCATGAGAAATGGACGGTCCAGATCTTTTAATGGGCGGTGTTTACCTTTTTAGTTGATGTTATTGGTCTTGGATTTTTTTATTATTAAATTATTAATATTGTTTTCCACTCAAAAAAAAAAAAAAAACTTGACATGACCTGACCTATCTGTCTGCCTCCATTAAGGTTTCTCTCTCTCTCTATCTTTCTCCTCACATTGTTCTTCTTTTCCTCTCCACACACTTGGTGGTTGGGTTGTCATTTTAAAATTACCAAAATACCCTTCAATTATGTAATGCACTTTTTTAATATTAAAAAATCAAGAATACCCTAACAAAATCTAGAAAAAGAGCAAATTATTCTCTCTTTTTTTTTTATTCATAGTTTTTATCTCATCAACATTTTGCTTCCTTTTAGGGCGGTAAATAAATTGAATTGCTCCTAAACTACTCAAAATTTAATTCAATAAAAATTCATTTAAGTTTGTACATTGAAATACGTTCATTTAACTCGGAAATAAATTTGTATAAAACTTGGTTAGCTAACTTATAATTTTAATATATCAATAATGATATATAAATTATTTAAAATAAAATTATAAATAATTAATATTAAATTTTTAGTAAATAACATTAATTTATAACTTATATTTTTTAAATTTTTTATTAAATTTATTTAAATTCGTAAACAACTTATAAAAATTAAGTGGCATATCAAATTTAGATCGAGTTCGACTCGATTACAAATAAACCATTCCAGAGCTAGGTAAACCTCAACTTGTTTTCAATTTATAATTTAATTATTCTGTTTTAGATGAAAAAAAAAAATACTCTACTCATTCTATTTTAATAAAATAAAACAGTTCACTTTTTTAAATTTTTTTGTTAGAATCTTAACGCCAAACTGAACTTTTTAAATATAATGAACTTTTTAACATTTACTCATATTTTCAATTATTTTTATCAAAAATTAACTCATAATTTATGAAGAATTTTTATTCATTATATTCATATTTGTAAAAAATTCGAAATAAAATAATAATATTATAATTCATTAGATATTCATAATTATATAATTTCTTCTTTATTGCACTATAATTAATTTTAAAATATAAATCTATGGTCTAAAGCAATGTCGAAGTTTATATTATAAAATGGAAAATAAGAAATATAACTTTTATTGAATATAAATATTATTATTAAAAACTTTTTAGAAAATTATTAGGTATGAAAATTTTGACATAGATACTATACAACTATTATTAACGTCTCAAACTACTTCAATTTGAATTCGGACCTAATTTTTTGTATTTTCTATATAATTTAAATTTACATTTAAGGTTATTAATGTCTCAAATTTTGTCTTTGAATAAAACTAAGTAGAAAAAGTCTAAGAATTGAACTATTTTATTTTCTTTTTGCATTATTTTATGTTTTAGAAATAGAGAAACTGAATTGTTTATTCACTACAATAATAGCTAAAAAATAATAGAAGAATTAAAATATTAATATAATTCAATTTTCAAATAAGAAAGGGGAAATTGTTAGTTAGGTCAGAAATTAAGATGAAAGCTGAAATTTGCTTTTAAAAAAATCATCTCCTCCTAGCTATCAGCCTCTGAATTTTTTATTAAGCAATAATAGAATTTAACTTCCAGTCCCAATTTTTATTGTCTTTTCAATATACAAATTGATAAAAAAAAAAATTCGCGTGCTTTCATTAATTAATTAATTGTTGAGAATATTGTTTTGAGTTAAAATAATTATTATCTTTTTTCTTGTAATGTTAGCATAATATATAAGTTTTGTTATCATAATCTAAAAATTCAACAAGATTTGTTGAATTTGTGATAGCAATTTGATAATATCATTGTTGTGTATAGCACATTCAACTTATCATTTATCAATTCTGAATAAATAATATCTCACAAAAAAAGTATATTATATAAGTTACTATACATTTATTTAAAAACTATGTTTGGCATTGTTAGAAATTTTAATTTCTAATATTGATTCATATAATTTAAGTAATTGATAATTGTTATTGTTGTACACACGGTGATGATTAGTGTAGTATTTAAGAAACAATTATCGGGTGTAAATCTCTCCATGCCAATTCGTTAAAATTTAAGTATTAAGTGGTGTTTTGTATAATGGTCTTTTGGTAATTGAACAAAACACGTCTTTTAACTTTATGCCATGTTTTGTCCAATTACCAAAAGACCATTATACAAAACACCACTTAATACTTAAATTTTAACAAATTGGCATGGAGGGATTTACACCCGATAATTGTCTCTTAAATACTACACTAATCATCAC